>PVJH01019502.1:0-42624 GCA_004026705.1 Nesogale talazaci
TACTCAATATGAAAAATCAGATGATGCTGATCCTGAACACTAGAATTAGAATTTCAAAGTTCACAGAAAATGAGCTGACAATAGGAAAGTAAAAGGAAATAGAGGAAGGAACTAGGAAGCAAAGGACATTTATAGAGGTCTAAATAGAGGCATGTATATATGTAAACATTTACATATGATGATGGGCAAATAGATCTATGTGCATATATTTATAAGTTGAGTATTATGGTAGCAAGTGGACATTGGATCTCTACTCAAGTACTCCCACAATGCAAGAACATTTTCTTCTATTAAACTGGCATTCCATGATGCTCACATTCCCTACTTGATTGCTGAAGACAAAGTGGGCGCATAAACAAGTGTGGTGAAGGAAGATGATGGTGCCCAGTTATTCCAAGATATAGTATCTGGGATCTTAAAGGCTTGAAGATAAACAAGTGGCCATTCCACTGATGTGTCAGGCAGGGTTCTCTTAGAGAAATAAAATTCAGGACACTAGTAATTATTTTTATATATTTATATATTGAGAAAGATAGATAAGATAAAAAGAGAAAACGTTAACTATAAAACAATACAGATTGCTCAGTGCAACTCACTGGAGTCCTCTGTAGAGCAATCCAGGCTATCTGATTACAGGCAGCAAACGGCAGAGCAACAGTCACCAACTGTCACCAACTGTCACCAACTGTCAGCCAGATAACAGAGTCCAACAGTCCCCAGCTCAAGAGATGTATATCCCATGAGTGTGGTGAAGTAGGGCTTGAAGGATCCTCAACTCACAGTCCACGATTAGGTGTCCCACGGGTAGTGTTGCTTGGAGGCTGAAACACAGGACGAACAAGGCAGCTGTCTGGTCCGAAGATCCGGAAGCAAGAGAGCGAGGGGGCGGGACTTGCAAAGCCCTTCCTATATCTGCCCTTCAATTCATCCCGCGTGTCCATTGGCTGTGCCATCACAACAGATCCACCAATCTTCTGTGGCCATGTTGGCATAACAACCCTACCCATCACAACTGACAAGCAAGAGAGCCCACATGGAAGAAGCTCATACAACGTTCTCCTGGTAGGATGGACAACAGAAAAGTGGGTGAAGGGAGACATTGACATAAGGTGTTAATAGGATCAGGTATCAGGCATCAAAGAATAAAAAAATCATATCATTGTGAATGTGGGGGCGTGCGGAGTGGGGACCCAACACCCATTGGTAGGCAACTGGACACTCCCTTATAGAAGGGTTACTGGGAGGAGATAAGCCAGTCAGGGTGCAGTATAGCAAAGATGAAACATCCAACTTTCCTCAGTTCTTAAATGCTTCCCTTGCCCCTGCCCCCACTGTCATGATTACAATTCTACCTTACAAATCTGGCTAGACCAGAGGATGTACACTGGTACAGATCAGAGTTGAAAACATAGGGAATCCAGGACAGATAAAACCCTCAATACCAATAATGAGAGTAGCAATACTAGGATGGTAAGGCGAAGATTGGGGGAGAAAGGGAGAACAGATCACAATGATCTTCTTATAACCCCTTTCCTGTGAGATGGATAACAGAAAAGTGGGTGAAGGGAGATGTTGGATAGTGTAAGATATGAAAAAAAATGTATAAATCACCAAGGGTTCATGAGGGAGGGAGAAAGGGTGAGGGAGAGGAAAAATGAGGAGCTGATACCACGGGCTCAACCAGAAAGAACATGTTTTGAGAATGATGATGGGTGCAAATGTACAAATGTTCTTGACACGATGGATGGATGGATGGATGGATGGATGGATGGATGGATTGCGATAAGGGTTGTATGAGCCCCCAATAAGATGATTTAAAAAGAAAATATTCCCCTCATTTTGCAATGAGGAAACTTGAAAATTCCACGTTCACATACCTAATACTGTAGCTAGGATTCAAAGCCAAAATTCCTTCTTTAAGTAACATCAAATATGTGAATTTTAATATCGTCACAGTCTGATTGCCATTCTCTACCATAGAAGGGTAAGATAATGAAGTGACTAGAGTCATTTATTTAGACAGCAGTTATGGTGCCCTTGTGGTTACGTGCTGGGCTGCCACCTGCAAGGACAGCAGTTCAAAACCACCAACTCCTCCTCAGAAGAAAGACCAGGCTTTCTACTCTCATAAAGATGCAGCTCTCTCCTGTCCCATAGTGGTGCTATGAGTTGAAATCTACTAAATGGCAGGAGTTAAGCGGTTTATCTGTACTTGAGCAGAGAATTGTATGAAAGTCCCAAGAAACTGGTCATAATTATTAACCCTAAGTCATACACTAAGTATGTACACTCATTGAAAGTTTACTGAACATCTGCACTTTTCTAGGTGTTGACTAAGTAACATTCAATAAGATTTGAGACTGCAACGTGGTGTGGAAGTTCTCACCATCTTGCAATGTGAGGTACACTTTTGTCTGCCCTAAATTACTTCAGGAAGGGGCTGAGCCCCAGTGGTGTAAGTGGTTGCATGCAAGACTGCGGTTCGCAAGTTTGGCGGTTCAAATCCAAGCAGCGGCTCTCAGGAGCAGTGCTGGGTAGCTCCCACAACCACCAGAGGGCAGTGATGCTCCCCCCCCAAAAAAAAAAAACAAAAGAACAACAAAAAAAATGACTTCAGGAAATGTACTCATACTCGAATCACTTAGGTGATTTTAAACCAGCCATTTGACAACACTTATTAGATTCATAAGTATTTTATAACCTCTGAAGATCATATCCTGAGGATGTGGGAACAGATTTGTAGTCTTATAAAGTCTCATATGGATTCAGTAAAAAGACACAGACATCATCCTTCCAAACACTTTGTGAGATAAATACTTGCTCTTTGTGACCTCAGTGGACTGGTTGAGTTAAAAGAAGCAAAGCCTGAAGTCACACGTAATTCAATCTTTTATCGTTAGAAAAGTTATGAACAGGCCTGGGCATAAGAACATTTGGGGGCTTGGGAGTAATCCAGGATCAGTTCAGAATCAACAAGTACCCACAGTGCTCAGATCTTTGAGGATGGCTTATGTCTCTTATCCGCAACTTTTTGCCCATAGCCAGTATGGAAGCACTGGAAAGTCTAGCAGTGGAGAGCAAAATGCTAAGTGCGACTTGATCTACTGTTTCAGATTTCCTCAACTCAATTCATCGCACTGTTCTTTCTATGACTTATAGCTTAAATAGCTATAAATGCTATTGGCAGCATTATATAAGAGTAAAACTG
Organism: Nesogale talazaci; assembly: GCA_004026705.1. NCBI lineage: Eukaryota > Metazoa > Chordata > Mammalia > Afrosoricida > Tenrecidae > Nesogale > Nesogale talazaci. The sequence continues at coordinate 3,209 of PVJH01019502.1, forward strand.
TGACATAGCAAATTTATATTTTAGGAATGTTTTATAAAATTTCTAAAATTACAGTATTGACTTATTGGTTCATCATTGGTTTGCAAAGTAGCTGAAAACTAAACCTTCAGACATCTTAAAATACCCACTTTCCAACCACACTCTTTGTCATCAAGTCAATTCCAATTCAAAGCAGCCCTTCCGAGCAGAGTCCAATGGCCCCTTTGGGCTTCGTAAGCTGAAAATCTTTTCTGGAACAGAAAGCCTCATCTTTCTCCCACAGATAGGCTGGTGGGTTTGAGCTGTGGACCTGTGACTATTGGGCAACTTATAACCCAGTCTGCACTTCAATGTCTGATAATTTCTACAATGCCTTTTTGAAATAAAGTTTTTGTATTGGGTCACTCAATCATCTAATCTACAAGGTCAAAATTAAAGTGGCTTAAGCATCATAGAAATTATTCCCTGCTTGTGTAAAAAACTAATTGTAAGACACTAAGAAGGTGCCATGCCAAAGAAAGGGAGAAAAAGAAGAAAAACCCTCGGAGCCTTTATGTCCCTTCCCACTGCCAGTGACACTACAGTCAGGCAGAGTGGAACAGCTCGGCAGGATTTCCAGAGCTTTAGAAACAAACAGCCAAGGTTTGCAATATTCGTCAAGTACTATAACCACGACATCACCAGGACTCTGCAAAATGTCTCCTGTGTCGTCAAATGCCCCACAGGGCGAAATCGTCTCTCGTTGAGAATCGCTGGTTGAAGTGAAAGAAGGACCATAACAATGCACCTGATTTAATGCTCTTTCAGCGGTTCCCAACCTGTGGGTCATGACCCTTTTGGGGGTCGAATGACCCTTTCCCAGGGGTTGTCCAATGCATAACAGTAGCAAAATTACAGTTATGAAGTAGCAAAAAAAATAATTTTATCGTGGGGGAAGGGGCCACCACCACATGCAGAACTGTATGAAAGGGAGGAAGGTTGAGAACCACTGATCTAGTTGATTCCAAATTCATGACGAGCTCATGTGTTACAGAATAGAAGTGTTCCAGGGTGCTTTCTCGGATATAACCTTGACTGAAGCAGTTTGACAGGCTATTCTTGCTGAGTGCCACTGGTGGATTTGAACCTTTAGATTAGTCAAGTACAAACTGTTTGCACCACCCAGAAACCCTAATAACTTGCTTTTGCTTTTAGGTTCCTTCAAGTCAATTTCGACCTATGCACAATAAAAGGAAGCACCACAGAGTCCTGCTCCATGTTAATTGTTCACAATTATTCTTATGCCTGAGCCTTGTTGTGGCAGTCACACATTCCCAGCCCCTTCCTCTTTTTCACTGCCCCACTATTTTACCAAATATGATGTCCTTCTCCAAGAGACAAAGGGACTGGTCTCTTCCCCCCAAATACTTGAGATGAAGTCTTGTTCTCCTTGCCTCTAAGGATATAAATCTGCCTGTGTTTCTTCTGAAACAGAGTTTTTTGTTGTTGTTATTTGGAAGTTCATGGTACCTTCAATATTCTTTATCAGCACCACAATTCAAATGCACCCATTCTTCTTTGGTCTTCCTTATTCAATGTCCAATGTTCATATGCATATGAGGCCATTGGAAATACCCTGATTTGGATCAGGTACACTGTGACCCTCAAAGTAAACTTCTAACTTTTCAACACTTTAAAGAGATCTTGTGCATTAAGGACTTAATTTGTGAAATCTAATAATCCATATATTTCCATTTATAGTTAGCCTACACGTGCTTAACCTTCCTTTCTCAGTTGTGTTTTGAATATATTATCTTGGGCTAAATCAGTTATGACATAAAGAGAAGGATCTTAAGCTCCAGGGAGATGATTGATATGATTCTCTACCATAAAATGACAAAGGTGACTCTAAGGTGAACCAGAGGCAGATAGAAAACAAATTTAGGAATTAATTTGGAGCTTACTTTTAATCCTAGCTCCACAGTCTAGGAACAATTAGTTCTTACCACTTGACCCTGCTTGGTATGCACCATCATGAAGGGAACACAGAAGATATTGGTGCTAGGGCAAAGTGTGGTGAAATAATTAGATGGTGCTCAGCTGTCCAAACGAACAGTGAGTGTCTGGGGGTCTTAAAGATTTGGTTTCAAATAAGGAGACATCTAAGTGAGATGCAAACTAGGCACACCAAAATCTGTGATCCAAGGATCACAGATCACAAAATCTGTGATCCAAAATTATACAATCCAAATCCAAAGGAGAGAATGGTATCAGAGTTTAAATTGTGAAATTCTGGTTTACTGAAGGCTCTGGATGACATGGAATTCCAAAATTATATTTGCAGAATCTACACATGGAATAAGCCTCCGATGATCTCCCTCTGACCAGGAAGGGACTAATCTGATTATCAGAGAGAGTTTAATTTAGAGTAAATGATAAATTTAACTGCTATGTTTAAAAATTTACCACTTTATCTCCCTTTTGATGCTTTTTGAGCTTGATCTGTTTGGGTTTTTTTTTTCCTTCTCTGTTGTATTGTGATATTGTTGGTAGCATTCTATCTTATGCATTTTTTGGTGCTTTTAGGTATATGAAACCTAGATTGGGAAAATCTAGAGACAAAATAACTACAATATGGGTTTCTGAGGACTACATCATGAGTAAAAGAAGAAAAATTGTTTTAAAAATGATTATGGTAGTGATTATGCAACACTAGATTCAGTAATCATAGATATGACTGAATTATTTAATGTTACTATGACTGTACTATGTCTTAATAAAATGGTTTGAAAAAATAAAGAAATCTTAAGCAACAGATTTACTCAATGTAATAAAGCATTTGTTCTCCTGACTGCTGCCTCCACAAGCATTGATTGTGGATCCAAGCAAGACAAAATTCTTGGCTACTTCAATCTTTTCTTTGCTTATCCTGTTATTTATTAATCTAATTATGAGAATTTTTGTTTTCTTGACATTGAGTTTTAATCCATACCGTAGGCTTCAATCCTTGATTTTTATCAGCATGTGTTCCAAGTTCTCGCTTTCAGCAAGCAGGTTGTGTTATCTGCATATCTTGGGTTGTTAATAAGTCTTCCTCTGATCCTGTGTCCCATGCTTCTTCATATAATTCAGTTTCTCTGGTTGTTTGCTCAGCATACACATTTAATAAGTTCAGCAACAGTATACAACCCCGATGCACACCTTTCTTGATCTTAAGCCATGCAGCACTCCCTCATTCTATTCAAACAACTACCTCTTGATCCATGTACAGGTTCTACATGAGCACAATGTAGTGCTCTGGGGTTCTCACTCTTCTCAAGGATATCCAGAGTTCGTTATAATCCACATAGTCAACAGCCTTATTGTAGTCAATATAACACACGAAACCATCTGTCCAGTATTCTCTGCCTTCAGTCAAGATCCATGTTCCATCAGCTATGCTGTCCTTTGTTCCACTTTTTCTGAAATTGGTCTGAATCGCTGGCAGCTTCCTGTACTGCTGCAACCATTCTTGAGAGAGCTTGAGCAAAACTTTACTTGCATGTGATATTAATGATACTGTCCAATAATTTGAGCATTCAATTGGGTCACCTTTCTTTGGAATGAATAAAACATTTTATCTCCTCCAGTCAGTTGGCTAAATAGCTGTTTTACAAATTTCCTGGAACAAATGAGTGAGTCCTTTGCTATTTTCTCAGGTTGGAAAATCATTTCAAGTGATATTCCATCAATACTGGAGTCTTGTTTGTGGCTAATGCTTTCAGTGAAGTGTGGACTTCTTCCTTGGGTACTGTTGATTCTTGATAATATGCTACTTTGAGATGGTTAAGTGTCTGCCAGTTCTTTGTGATATTATAACTAGATATTCTATTCATCTTCTTTTTTATTACTTCCTGCATTATTCAATATTTTGTCATGGGATCTTTCATTCTTTCAAATGGAGGCTGGATTTTTTTTTTTCTTTAGTTCTTTGAGTTTAAGACAGGCCAACCATGTTCTTCTTTTTTTGGTTTTCTAATTCTAAGCCTTTGTCCATTTCATTACAATATTTGACTTGGTCTTTTGATCTCCTTTTTGAAACTTTCTATTCACCTCTTTGATTTCATCAATTCTTCCACTTGTTTTAGCTACTGAGTTTTGGAGCTCCTTCTGACATCCACTTTAATCTTTTCTTTCTCTTCTGCCTTTTGATGATCTTTTGCTCTCTTCTTCAATGATGTGCTTGATGCCCTTTGACAGCTCATCAAGTTTTGTGTCACAAGGGGTCACTGAAGCAAACCTGTCCTTGAAATTTGCAAACTGATATACTCCAAATTGTATTTTTGCTTTCATGAGCCTGTTTTCATTTTCTTCAACTTCCACCTCAACTAACATATGAATGATTGATGGTCTGTTCACAGTCAGTCCCTGGCCTAGTTTTAGTTGCTGATGTTAAGTTTTTCCATACTCTTTTGTTATTTGTCAAATTGACAAGTGTAGTCAGTTAGATTTCTATGTTTTCACCCTGAAGAAAGTTAACATGCATAGTTGCTGTCTGTGCTGTCAAACAAGGGTATTTGTGGTGAAGTAATTGATCCTGTAAAATTCAATTATGAGCCCTCCATTGTTTGTCACCAATATTATATTTTTCAATTACTGTTCTCTCGTCTTAGTTTCCAACATTTGCATTCTAATAGTCAATAAATATTAATGCATCTTAATTGTATCTTTAATTAATTTCAGACTGAAGACTGGTAAATTCTTTAATTTCTTCATCACTATAGTTATTGTGCATAAAATTGTATTAACTGGATTTACTTGTAATCAGATAGATGCTGTCCTATCACAAACATCATTGTACATCAAGATAAATCTTGAAACATCCTTTTTGATGATGGCTATGAAGTCATTCTTCTGGAATCTATCATCCCAGCATAGTAAACCATATGATTTTCTGAATCAAAATAGTCAATGATAGTCTATTTAAGATGACTCGCACCTAGCATATAAATTTTTTTGCATGCAGTCTCATTTTTGATGACTCTTAATTTTCCCAGATTGATGCTCTGTAAGTTTTAATTTCCAATTATTTATAGATATTTGCAGCTGTTCCTTCTCATTTTGAATCCTACTCCATCAGCAAATGAATGTCCCGAAGACTTTAGTCCTGAAAGCCTTACTCCATCCACCCACATCACAGTGGTTAACAGCATTTTCAGGAGGCAACTCTTCCTTGGTCATCATTTGAGTGCCTTCCAACCTTTGAGGCTTATGTTCTGGTACTTTCTCTGGCAATGTTTATGCTGCTATTCATGAGATTTTCAGTATCTGACAGTGTTCCGCCACTGTCCTTAAGCTTTTCAGTGGTTAATTTCTCTGAAGTGGAAAACCCATTCTTTCTTCATAGTCTGTTCTTAGTTTGGAAGTGCTGTCATACTTGTTTTTAATGATCCTGCTGGTGTTTAACATACTTGTGACATACTTGCATATTCCAACATCTCAGCTGCATACACACCATCACAGCCCAACAAACTGACATGCTCAGACTGACAGAGGCTGCTTTGGCTATGACCTGATTGACAGGCTAGCCTCCATCTCTTCTCTCAAGTTGACAGTAGGTTATATAACTGCCAAGATGAAGAAGAAAGATGAGGCAGGAAGACCACAGGCTTTGGATCCTGAGCTGAGTGAACCTCTGGGTATCTGAGTGAAGCCATGGTCAGCAGTCTGCTGATGTCTCAGTGAGCGATATAATAGGAGGATCCAGATGGAGGATTCAGATCCAGCAGAAGAAGTGAGCTAACTTCTGCACAGCGCCAATCTATGCTAAGGGTAGCCCACTATACCAAGGATGTGACAAGATAAAGCATCCGCCCTCATTTTTCACAATTGTCTGGCTGCTTCATAGAAAATTCCATCATGGGAATAACTACATTCTGCTAGATCATATCATGGAAGAATCCTGGCCCAGCCAAGTCAAATACACACAGAACATTAATATCTCAAATGCAAGTTCAAGATGAAACTGAAGAAGGTTAGGGAACATCCCCAAGAACCCAAATATGACTTTGGGTATATCCCATCTGGAGTTAGAGACCATCTTAAGAATACATTTGATGTATAGAACACTAATGACTGAAGAACAGCTGAGTTGTGAATTACATCAAGAATATTACATGTGATGGAAGCAATAGATCATTTAAAAACACAGGAATGAAAGAAAAGTCTAAAATGGATGTCAGAAGAGACTGAAACTTCCTGCTGGCACAGCTAAAGCCAAGGAGAGAAATAGTGAAGTGAGCTGAACAGAAGGTTTCAAGGAGTGACTCCAGAAGACAAAGTAAAATGTTTCATGAAATGTGCAAGGATCAACCTAGAGCACTCTCCCAGGAGGATGAACAATGGAAAAGTGAGTGAGGGGTGATGAAGGATGATATAAGATATGAAAATAATAGTCTATAACTTATCAAGGGTTCATGAAGGAGGGAAGGAGAATAGGGGAGGGAGGTGAAAGAAATGGGGAACTGATATCAGGGGCTCAAGTAGGAGAAAATGCTTTGAAAATGATGATGGCCGCATATGTGCAAATGTGCTTGACACACTGGATGAATGTATGGATTGTGATAAGAGATGTAAGAGCCCCCAATAAAAGTAATCAATTAAAGAATCACAATTAAAAAAAAGAAAAGTACAAAGTCCTGGAGTTAGAAAACAAAAAGGAAAGAACATGCTCACCTCTCTCTCTCTCTCTTTTTTTAAATAATCATTTTTTGGGGGCTCTCGTACAACTCTTATCACAATTCATACTTCCAGCCACTGTGTCAAGCACCCTTGTATACCCATTTCTGTGATCATCCTCAGCTCAGCATCTCTTAAGCTAAAAGAATTAAAGAAAAAAAAACCTAGCCTCAAGTTGACTTGTTAAAGAATTATATGGATACACTATTGAGCAATGTGGGAAGCATCAAAAGAATTTGGAAGGAATACAGAGTCACTGTATCAAAAGGAATTGGCCCACCCTGAAGCATTTCAGGAAGTAGGATGAATAGTCTTGAGAACTGTTGGTGCCACGCTATCAAAAAATATAGCATCTGGGGTCTTAAAGGTTTGAAAATAAGCAAGTGGCCATGTAGCTGAGACGCAACAAAGCCTACATGGAGGAAGCACACCAGCATGTGTGATCATGAGGTGTCAAAGAGATCAATATCAGACATCAAAGGCCCCAAACAAAACACAACAAAATTATATGAATGTGAATGAAGGCGAAGGTTGAGTGAAGACCCAAAGCCCATTAGTAGTCAATTGGACAACACCTGTCAGACCTTACCTATCACAAGGGTCACAAGGAAGCGACAAGTCAGAGTGCAGTGTAGCACTGACGAAACACACGACTTTCCTCTAGTTCAGGGGGTGTCAAATTGGTGGCCCACAGGCCTCATGTGACTCCCAAGGTAATTTTTTTGTGGCCCAGGATACACTGAACTAAAATGTAATGAGGAAATCGTGTGTGCAGTATTGCCGCAATCTATCCTAAGCACTATTTTTTTCAGAACAATTTTTTCTATTTTCATTTGGTTTCAGAGCATCATGGACCACAAAAAACTACCTCAGGAGCCACATGTGGCCCTCGGGCTGTCAGCTTGACACCCCTGCTCTAGTTCTTTAATGCTTCCTCCCCCACTCTCCAATATCATGACCCCAATTCTACCTTACAAATCCAGCTAGACCAGAACATGTACACTGTTACAGATAAGAACTTGCAATACAGCGAATCCAGGACAGACACACTCCTCAGGACCAACAATGAGAGTAGCAATACCAGGAAGGGAAGGGAAGGGAAGGGAAGGGAAGGGAAGGGTGTGTGTGGGTGAGGGGGAGCCAATGGCAATGATCAATATGTAGCCCCTCCCAGAGCGATGGACACAGAAAAGTGGGTGAAGGGAGACAGTGGTCAGTGTAAGAGATGAAAAAAAATTATCCTGCCAGAATTTTAAGCTGGTTACCTAAGAGGACCTGGACAAAGACCTGGACCTGGACATCATTGCTGATGTCAGATTGATCTTGGCTAAAAGCCTAGATTATACACCAGAAATATGTTTTCCTGTGCTTTTATGACTATGAAAAAGTGTTAGATTGTGTGGATCATAACACATTGTGGATGTCATTGTGAAGAATGGGAATTTCAGATCATCTAATAGTGCCCAAGAGTCCTGGTAGTGTAGTGGATTCGGCTGATAACCACAAGATTAGAACACACCAGTGACTCTGTTAAGAAAGATGAAGCTTTCTGTTCCTGTGAAATTCTATTGCTTCGGAAATCCCAGGGAGCAGTTCTATCTTGTCCTATATAGGCCTGCTATTAGGCAAAATGGATTTTGTGGCAGTGGGTGGATTTTGTGGCAGTGGGTTAATTGTGCTCATTCAGAACCTGTACAGAGACCACAAGGCAGTCCTTTGAACTGCAGCCTTTCACAATATGTATTCAGTCTATGCTCAGTATATAATATGAAAAACTGGACTATATGAGGTAGACTGTGTCCTCAGGATTGGAGGAAGATTCATTAACCTGTGACATGTAGATGAAACAACTTGCTTTCTGAAAGTGAAAAAGTCTATAAGCACTTACTGATAAAGATCAAAGACTATTGCTGTCAGCTAAAGAAAACAAAAAATTCCCACATTTGTACCAATAAGTGGGAGCCCATTGGTGTGTGGGGTTACACCCTGGCCTCCTAAACCACAAGGTCATCAGTCTGAGACCACTACCTTCTCCTGGGGAGAATGATAGGACGTCTACTTCCTGAAAGAGTTATTCTCTTAAAAAATCCATAGGGGCAGTTCTACCCTTTCCTGTCGCGTTGCTACAAGTTAAAAAAAATAACAGTTTTATTGGCATCTAATTCACATATCATAAAATTCAATAGTTCAGGCACACTTGGAAGACTTGTATTATCATCACCACAATCACTTTTAGAATGTTTTCTTTATTTTTGTACTGATCATTAGCTCCACATTTCCTCCATCCTCCCCTCCCATACCCAAAAGAAACCATAAACCCAGTTACTGTCTCTATAGATTTACCTATTCAAGAGTTCATTAAAAAACAAACAACAAGGAACATTGTGGGAATTGTCAGGGGTGCTGGGGCCCAGCAACACCATGGTCCTCCCTCCCAGATATGTGATCTAATGGTCACCTGACCCACTAAAGCTCTCTGCTTTACCACGGACTGTCAATACAATCTGTTGGATTCCCTTAAAAATTTTGCTCTGTTTCTCGTGGATGTGCCCCAACCCCCACCCCTAGGCCCTTCATTGGACATAACGAATTACGGAGTTAAACTATACATCCTTCTGGCAACAGATCACTTGAGCCATATGTAAAGAAGAGAATTGGGAGAAAAAAACCCAACAAACATCAACAACAAAACTGAAATTAAACAGTCAAAAACCCCGATGGGAAAGAAAGCAGAAAAATATTAAAAAGTAGGACAAATTTAAAATGGTTCTAAAAGAAGATAAAATCATGAGACGCTAAATTTTAACCTAACTGCTTTGGCAATATGTTACTTTCCCAATACATTCTTCATGATAGCAAGGCTATTCTTGTATGACTCAGAATTTACTGGAAGCTGTGGTTTTGTTGTTTGTTTGGTTTCTAGTACCCCCAAACAACATCATGGTAAACAGGAAATGATTGACCCTCATAGCTAAGGATTTAATTTTACTTGGATTCACAATCCACAATCATGAGGGAATCAAGAAATCAAACACATGTATATTGTAAATCTGCTGCAAAGATCTTGTGGCTGGCGGTCATGTGCTTATGTTAATTTCATGATTGAGATGTAAGGTTGGAGTCTAGCCTGTTAATCTGGAGATAGCCATTGAGTAGCCAATGAGGCCTCCGTGTGGGCATGGCTTTCTCCTGAGACTTCTGGGAAATCTTGCGATATTTCCCTCATGGAGATGAGAAGCCATCCCCCAGTTGTTGAGAGTTAGTCTGAGAGACAATGATTTACGGACAAGACAAGATGGCAGCATTCCAGGAGTTGAAGGAGCCAGAGGAGAAGCCATAGGGTCTTACCCTGATGGAATAAAACCTCTGAAGCTGGTGAATCCACGTGGAGAGCCCTGCCAGCACAGTGTTGCCTCTACCACCATTGGATGCTGTTGATGGACTCTGAGCCCAGGAAGCAAGGAGCCCGGGAGAGACCCCTGCCAGCGCCTGGACTCTGCACCTACTGGCCTGTGACTTCATGAGTCGGAAGGGGACGATGTTATAGACTGGTATCAGGCATATGGGCTAATATCGGACTTATGACTTTGAACTGGACTGGGTGGGGATGCTTTCTCAATGTTCCATTTCTTGTTTCTCTAGTCTACCCAGACTAACACAGATCTCTTTAAAGTGTTAAAAAAGATGGGGGCTGAGGCCCGGTGGCGTAGTGGTTGTGCACAGGACTGTGGCCCACTGGGATGGGGGTTCAATTCCAGCAGCCGCTCCACAGGAGCAAAGGCTGGGCCTCCTACTCCCACCACCAGAGGGCAGTGATGCCTCCCAATTTTTTTTTAATTAAAAAAAATTTTGTAAATTAAAAAATTAAAATTAAAAGCAAAGGATGTCACTTTGAGGTCCTAGGCGCACTGGACCCAATCCATAGTATTTCCCATTACTTTACATGTTGTACTGTGAATAAGAAAGACCATGAAGGATAACTGACGTAGCTGAGTTTGGATGTTGGTGAAGAACATTGCATATACCACAGGCCTCCAAAAATGTGGTAAAAAGAGAATCTGTCTTGGGGGAAGTATGGCCAGAATGCTCGCTTTGGGGATGCTATCAGCAGGCACTAGTCCCTGAAGAAGGATGTCCCGATTGAAAGAACTTCCTCACTGCTATTAAGTGGCTCCTGACTCATACTGACACTATAAGACAGGGCAGAACCCCGCTCTGGGGTTCTGAGAAGGGAGCTCTTCCCAGGAGCTGAAAGCTTCACCTTTCTCCCAGAGAGTGGCTCGTGTTTCAAAGTGTTGCTGAGCAGCCCAGCATGGCCCTGCTACACCACCGGGGTTCTGGATGCTTGGTAGAGGATTAAGAACAACAAGAAAAAAATAGAGAAAGATTCTCAGTGAGGTGGAGTGACACAACGGCTGCCACAATGGGCTCCACCATAGCAAGAGTCCTGACGCTGGCTTAAGATCTGCTAGTGTTTCCTTCCACTGTATATTGGGTTATCATTAACTGAAACGAACTGGATGACCTAGCCACCAGTTAACGCAGAAGAGTACTTGGCACAATGACTAATGACTAACACGTTTAAAGTGACGTTTATAAGAAGGAATAGAACCAGAACACTATGTATAAACATTACTAGTAGTTAATAATTGACCACAGAGGTAGATGAATTCTAGACCCTCCCCCCCCCCTTTTTTTAATTCTGGAAATTTCAACATTTGACTTCGCAGAATACCTATTCTGAACGAAAAGGACATATGGTATACAAGTTGGGGTGCTGATTCAAGTTTGGATGTTTACACCATTTGACATTCGTGGGAGAAAGATAAGGCTGTCTGCTCTAGTAAAAATGTGCTGTATGTCCTACATACACATGTGATCTCCATAGGTTATAAAAGGCTGGATGGCAGTGGGTTATTCTGCATGTAGGAACCCAAAGATTTCCCCAGCACGGATAGTCATACATTTCACCCCAAAAGCACCAATGTTTTCATCTGCAATGCGCTTTGTCTAGGAGCTAGGTGTTATGTTTATGCTCACTGAAATGGTGCCTGCCCCCTAATCCTTTTGACTGGATGTTCACTTCGCTTCCCTGCTCCCGTCCCTCCCCCACCCCACCCCCAGGCTGCAGGATATGCCGTTCTTGCAGAAGGCACCCGTGCAGGAAAGGACAGCCACAGTACCCAGTCAGGGGAGACTGACCCATGCTTCCCACTGTAAAGTCCGCAGAACTCTTTCCACGTTCTCGCCTGCTTCTCCGAGCCCTACTGACCCAGTGGTCGCCCCTGGATGCTCACCCAGACTTAGGCGATTGCAACCCACCAGCCGCTATAGGGGAGAAAAGCGAGGCAGCCTACGTCTATAAAGATGACAGCCTTAAATACCGGCTAGGAGAATTCCATTAGATCCTACAGCCTAGCCAGAATCCAGAATTTAGTTTGGGTTTTCTCCACTTCTCGAAGCTCCGCCCCCCGGTCCTGGCCGCACAGCACCGCGCATGCTCAGTGCGCACCTCCCGCCCTCCCCGCTCACGCCCCTCGCAGCCTCCCGGGCTCCCAGTGGGCCCTGCCCCGCTCCTCCCCCCGCCCGCCGCGCCTAGCGGACTCGCCCCCAGCCCCGCGCGCGGAGCCCCCGCACGGCGCTCCCCGAGCCGCGATTGGCTAAGGCGGTGGCTGCGCGCCCGGCGGGAGAAACTCCCTGCGAGTCCGCCGAGCCCGCTGCCCTGGAGGTGCCCGGCGCATCTCAGGTAAACAGTTCGCCTGGCGGGTCGGGAGCCTACGGGAGACGGAGGGGGACCGAGACCATCCTGCGCACAGCCGGCCGCAGGCGTTTCGGAGAAAGACGGGCGACCTCACCGCATCTGCGCGCCGGCAGGTTTGTTTGTTGGCCGCGCGCGGCAGGGCTGATGTGGCGCGGGCGCGGGCGAGGGCGGGGGCGGGCGCGGGGGCGGGGGATGCCAGCCCGTTCTTTACGGGCGCGATGTCGGCACCTTTCCCTGTGCTAGCAGCCGAGCGTTGGAGGAAGCGTGTGGCTGATTGTTTTTCCTTCGATGGCGTTTAGACGGTTCCGTGCTGGCACAACCTCTGATGGACTTGGTGCCCTTGAAGCACTTACTTTATCACTTGGTACTTCAGTTCACTCACTTTGAGCTTTGCAAAGAATGCAGTGCTTCTGAAGGCCCGTCAACAACGCCAAGTTGCACCACAGATAGTCTGTTGCTGCTTTGATTCCTAAGAGCCCTGGTGACACAGTGGTTATGTGGGCTGTGACCTACTAGGGGCGTGGTTTGAAACCACCAACCGCTCCGTGGGACAAAGATGGACTTTCTACTCCTGTCAACACCTAACTTCTCAGAAACTCAGTCTCCACTCCGTGACCATTGGATTGCTATGGTGGAGCCCTGGAGGTTCATGGCTGCTCGTTGGAATGCTCACTGCGAAGATTAGCAGTTTGAAACTCCCAGCTGCTCCGCGCGGGGAAAAGTCAGGGCTTTCTACTCCTTTAATTGGTTATACAGTTTCAGAAGCTCATGGGGGAAGTTAACCCTGCCCTACAGGGTCCCTATGAGTCGGATATATCTCCATGGTGATCTGATGGCAATGAGTGCGTTTGACTCTCCCCTGCCCTGTAGGGTCTCTATTGGTTAGCATTGACCCGGTGGTAGTGAATGCATAATAGTTTACACGTTTGACTGCAGGGCTAGTAGTTCAAATCCACCAGCCGTTTAACAGAGAAAGAGGAGACTCTCTACTCTTATAAATTGTTACAGTATGGGAAATCTACCATGGAACCGCTACTCTTCCTATAGAGTCACGGTGTGTCAGAACTGCTAGAATGAGAGAAGTTTATTGTAATATTGGGGAGCCCAAACTTAAGACTGTAAGGTGACACTTTCTGCAGTCTGTATGAATGAATGGATGAAAGCATAGCGATGGATGAAAGGATAAAACTATGGATGAACTGGATAAAGAGAAGATTGTAATATTCGTAGACAAGGATAGTAAAAACAGCACTTTCCACAACTATCTTTTTTGAAAAGTCTTTTTGAGCATTTTATGCAAAATTTAATAGTTGTGGTAGTTGAAAAAGTTAAGTTGAAACTATCAAAAATAAATTTCAAGGAGTTTTGCCCGCTCCTACATCCTTCCATGATTTTGTTATAGAAAATCAGAATTGCACCTCATGATCTGGTATTAAATAAAATGATGTTTATGTAATCCAAACAAACAACAAACAATCCATAGAGTATCCATAGAGTTGAATTCCGTCTAATGATGTACTAGTAAAATGAAAAGAAAACCAGAGCAAGATGTGCTGGCGTAAGGCTGGGGTCACTCATGGGCAGCTGATCTTGGCAGGATCTCCCAAGCTTGAATATTATGAAGTTGACACCACAGCTGCATGAAGTCATCAGTAGACAAGTGACCACTTAAATAGGCACAATTGGTTACATAGCTCATGAGAAGTCTCCAGTTGTAAAAGGCTGTTTCTGGAGTCCACACTGTCAAGTTAGCAAATGATCTAGAAAAAAATATTGCCATCAAACTTGGATATGCGAATGTGAAGACTTATAAACTTGATGACCCAACTTGTTCGCAGCTGGACTGTTGTAGATGCTGTGGAAGCAGCACTCCCCATCAGTTTCCTACACAGAAATTCCAGGGACTATCAGAAGGTGGCCAGTCCTCCTAAACGTGAGGTTGAGATGATTACTTAGAAAAAAGCTTGCTATATCCTCACAAAAATCTCCAGCTTCTGAATACGTCACACCCACCTAGAGGTATCTTGGAAGAAAGGTCTAGAAATCTGCTTTAGAAAGATCATAGTCTTGGAAACTTTATGGAGGGCACTTCAATTCTGAGCATATAGGATGGCCAGAAGTTGAAATCAGTTAAAGGACAACTGGTTTAGTCATTTGTTTATATATAAAAGTGAGTCATACGTGTACATACAGATCTTTGAATTTTCACAAAGTATACATACCCATGTAGCCAGTACTTCAAAACCATACTCACTGCCATCAAGTAGATGCTGACTTGCTGAGCCCCGGTGGCATAGTGGTTGTGTGCGGGACTGTGGCCAACTGGGTTGGCGGTTCAAATCCAGCGGCAGCTCTCCAGGAATAAGGTTGGGCCTCCTACTCCCACCAGAGGGCAGTGTTGCTCCCCCCCAAAAGTAGATGCTGACTCATAGTGATCCTATAGGACAGGTTAGAACTGCCCCTGTGAGTTTCTGTGATTGTAATTTTTTTAGACATGTTTCCAATGAGTTTTTATTATTTGTTAAGTCATGAGTCAGGATCCCAGCAAAGAAGTGAGGAGGGCCAGTCCAGACCTTCACAGGAAATGTGCCCTCTGCCCTGCTTTCATCCCAGGTAGACTCCTAGGACATGGGGCAGAGAGACTTGTACACAAATTGATACCACTGACCCACAGAGACATCAACCTCTTTGGCGTTTGTTGCCTTCTCACAGCTCTGGAAGTCCAGGTAGATATGGTAGCAGTTCCTGGTTTGGTTCCAGTTAGGAAAGCGACTCTCAAAAGGGGTAGTTTGGTAATTCTTGATTTTATTCTATATGTCTTCTTCCTTGGTGGGGACTCATAAATGTGCCCCCTGAAAAGGCTGGCAGCTTAATCTTACCCTCAAAAAAGACACCGGTTCTCTGATACCTGATCCCTTTGACATCTCATGATCACACAGACCGGTGTGCTTCTTCCATGTGGGCTTTGTTGCGTCTCAGCTAGATGGCCACTTGTTTATCTTCAAGCCTGTAAGACCCCAGATGCTATATATCTTTTGATAGCTTGTCAACATCAGCTTTCTTTACCACATTTGCTTATGCACCCATTTTGTCTTCAGTGATTGTGTCAGGAAGGTGAGCATCTCGGAATGCCAGTTTAATAGAGCAAATTGTTCTTGCATTGCATTGAATGTGCTTGAGTAGAGACCCAAATGTTCATTTGCTACATTAATATTAAACCTATAAATATATGCACATAGATCTATTTCCCCATCATCATACATAAATATATTTACATATGTATATGTCTGTATTTAGACCTTCATAAATTCCCTTTGCCTCCTAGTTCTTTCCTCTATTTCCTTTTACTTTCCTCTTGTCCCACTATCATGCTCAGCCTTCATTTGAGCTTCAGTAATTCCTCTTGGCTTGAGAATGAGAGGGAGTACGGAGTGGAGACCCAAAGTCCATCTATAGGCACCTGGACATCCCCTTATAGAAGAATCAAGGGAAGGAGACAAGCCATTCAGGGTACAATATAGCAATGATGAAACATACCACTTTCCTCTAGTTCTTTAATGCCCCCTCCCCCCCAACTCTCATGATCCCAATTCTATCATACAAATTCAGCTAGACCAGAGAGTGTACACTGGTACAGATAAGAACTGGAAACACAGGGAATCCAGGACAGATAAACCCCTCAGGACCGATAATGAGAGTAGTGGTACCAGGAGGGGATAGGAAAAGGGGGTTAAAAAGGGGGAACTGTTCACAAGGATCTACGTATAGCCTGTTCCCTGGGCATAGAAAACAGAAAAATAGGAGACATCAAACAGTGTAAGACATGACAAGATAATGATAATTTATCAATGATCAAGGGTTCATGAGGGAGGGGGGGAGCGGAGAGGGAGAGAAAAAAAGGACTAAGGACTCAAGTAGATAGCAAATATTTTGAGAATGATGTTGGCGATAAATGTACAAATGTGCTTTGCATACAATGGGATGTATGGATTGTGATGAGTTGTATAAACCCTCATTAAAATGATTTAAAAAAAAAAAGACACCCGTCATGGACCACAAATTGTGACTCTACAAGAGTAGGAAGCCCCATCTTTTTCCTGAGGATCTCTAAGGTGGTTTTGAACTGTAGACCTGGGGGATTGCAGCCCAAAGTGTAACCACTACACCAGCAGGGCTCTTTAACCAGGACTTAGATTTAAAAAGAGACCAACTACCTCACTTGCACTTTAGAGTTTCAGAAGGTCTATTCCTTCCACCTTTCCAAAGATAACCACTATTCCAACTTCTAATAATATCTATGGATTTTACTGTTTGTTCACTTTTTATAAGTATAACTCCTTTGAGTTTGTTTACTTTTACCCAATATTATAGTCGTGAGCTTCATACATATGTCATAAGTCAGTAGTACACTTATTTTCATTGTGTTTGGTATTCCATCCACTTTGGGAGGCTGCTGCAAACCTTTTTGTAAGTATTTTGGTGAATATATTTCATTGAGTGAAATGATTGTCTTGGAGGATGTGTAAATGTTTAGTTCTGGTGTATAATATATTACCAGAAAAGTTTTCCAGCTTTTGAAACTTGCTTCAATTTATACTACTACTTCACAAGCACCCCAATCCTTGTGTCATTTGTTTTTATCCTTCTGAGTGAGCGTATGGGAACCTAGTGTTGAACTGGGTTCCATGTGGGGATGCTCATGGCAAGGTCAGCATTCAACATCACCAGCTACTCCTCAGGAGAAGATGAAGGTCTCTTGTACCACAAAAAGGTATGGTCTCCGAAAGCCACAGGAGCAATTCTACCCTGGCCTGTCAGCTCAAGATGAGTCGGAATGAATTGGATGTCTGAGTGAGTTCCAAGTGATACTATCATATGTGTAGCCATCACTGGTATATTATCTAATGTAGGGTTCATCTTTTTTTCTTTTTAAAATCATTTTATTGGGGGCTTATGCAACTTATCACAATTCATACATACATCCACTGTATGCAAAGCACAATTGTACATTTGTTGCCAGTATCAGTCTCAAAACATTTTCTTTCTGCTTTTTTACTCACACGTCTCCTTGTGCGGCACTTCGTTATCTCCTGCTGTTTTTCTGTTTTACTGGTCTTCTCTTTTTCATTGGGTACCACCAAAAAGTTTCCTTGTATTCCATCTCTGCCCACTACCGAGTTAACATTTTTACCTATTAGCTTCATATTCTTGAGTGCCTGGGAGGTGCAGCCAGTTAAGTTCTCAGGTGTGAACCTATAGGTTAACTATTTGCGTGAGCTGGGCAACCAAACAAAATCAAACACACTGTCATCCAGTTGATCTGATTCACAGATACCCATGGTTCCTCATAGGACTGTTCCGTAGAATTTCTGGGAATGCACTGAGACTAACTCTTTATGGGACTAGAAAGGCCTTTTTCCCTCAGAGTAGCTGGTGGTTTCGAAATGATGACCTTGTGGTTAGCAGCCCAACGGGTAACCACTATGTCACCAGGGCCCCATAAAAAAAGCAGATGATGAAACTACTCCCTTGCAACTGTTTAGTTATTTAGGTGGTCTATTAATTTAGGCATATATATAGATATATGCTTATAATAGTATGTGGGCACAATCACCAATCAACGTGACCCTTGCATATTATTAAATCTTACTTTGAAGTATTATACAAATACTGTTTTAATATGAGCTTTTGTAATGTTTGAGCCCATTGTTGTAACCACGATGTCAGTTCATCTTATTAAGGGTCTTCCACTTCTTGGATGACCCTCTATTTTATCAAGCATGACCCCATTTTCCAGGATCTCTCCTGAAAACATGTCCAAAGTACATGGGATGCAGTCTGGCTGTCCTTTATCCAAAGCGGATTTGTTTGTTTTTCTGACAGTAGTGTCACATGTGTTTTGAAGGTTGTTAATAATCTTCCTCCACTTCTGATGCCACATTCCTCATCTACTCCAGCTTTCCAAATTATTTATTTGGCAAACAGATTCAATAAGTATGGTGAAAGGATACAACTCTGATACACACCTTCCCTGCGTTTAAACTATGTGGTGTGTCCTTGTTTTCTTTATTTTCAATGACTACCTGTTGATCTGTATAACAAGTTCCACATGAGCCTAATGAAGTGTTCTGGAATTTCCATTCTTGCAGTATTATACATAGTTTGTTAATCACCCATGCAGTTGAATGTCTTGGCATACTTAATAAAACACAAGTAAGCATCTTTCTTGTATTCCAGATTCATCTCATGTCAGCAGTGTTATCCTTCATCCATGCTTTCTTCTGATTTTGACTTGAAATCTGAAAAATTATTATTATGATGATCTTCACCGTTGAATGCCTTGGCATAATCAGTAAAGCACAAGTGAATATCCTTCAGGTTTTCTCTCCTTCAGCCAACATCCATCTGACATAAGCAATGATATTCTGTGTACCATATCCTCTTCTGAATCCAGCCTGAACCCCTGGGAGCTCCCTGTCAATGTATTGCTCTGACTTTTGTTGTATGATTTTGAGCAAATTTTACTTTCATGGGCTACACATGATAATGTTCTATAATTTGAGCATTCTGCTGGGTCACTTTTCTTTATAATGATACAAATATGGATCTCTTTTCGTCAGGAGGCCAAGTAGCTGTCTTCCAGATTTCCAGGCAGAGAGGAGTGAATGCTTCATCAGCTTTTTGAAACATTTTAGTTGATATTTCATCAATTATTGGAATCTTGTTTTTGGAAAATGCTATCACTATAGCTTAAGCTTCTTCTGCCTTACCATTAATACTTGTTCATGTGCCACCTCCTGAAATGGTTGAATGCCCTCAAGTTCTTTAGAATGGTGACTGTATTCTTTCCATCTTCTTTGGATGTTTCTGCATCACTCAATATTTTGCCCATTGACTCTTTAAATATTGCAAGTCTAGACTTGACTTTTTCTTTGAGCTCTTTCAGTTTAAGATATGCTGAGTGTGTTGTTCTTTGGTGGTGTCAGCTGTAGGATTTTGCCCATTTTATTAGAATATTTTATTTTCTCTTCTTAGGCTTCCCATTTCAAATTTTTTGCTCCGATCTTTGTCTTTTATTTGCTGCAGCTTCTCTACTATTACAAGCAAACTTGAGTCTTCTGATATCCACTTTGAGCCGTTCTTTCTTTGATGTCTTTTTAATGACCTTTTGCTTTCCTCATGAATGAAGTTGATGTCTTCTCTCAGCTCATCAGGTTTTCTGTTGGTGTTCAATGCAGAGAATCTGTTGTTTGAAATGTTTTAAAAATTCAAGTGGGATATACTCAAGGTTATGTTTGACTTTGTGGATTTGTTTTCATTTTCTTCAGCTTCAACATGATCTTATATGTGAGCAAACATTGATGGTTGATTCCATAGTCAGCCCATGGCCAGGTTTTATATGCTGATAGTAAGTTTCTCCATTATCTCTTTGCACAGAGTTAGTAAATTTGGTTTCTGTGTATTTCAATTGGAGAAGTCCATATATGTAGCTATTTGTGTTGTTGAAAAAAGGTATTTGCTATGAAGTCATTGGTCGCAGTGTAGCAATGACGAAACATACGCCTTTCCTCTAGTTGGTACATAAATTTGTACAATAGTTGTGTTAATTTGATTTATCTGAGGATGATAGATATAATCCTATCACACATGACATTGTACTTCAAGATTGATCTTGAAATGTCCTTTTTGACAATGAATGCAACACTATTCTTCTCGATTGTGTCATTCTGACATAGTAAACCATATGATTTTCTGATGCAGAACAGCCAATACCAGTCTCTTTCAGCTCATTAAGGCCTAGGATATCAATCTTTATGACTTCCATTTCAGTTTTGATTATTTCGATTTTCCTAGATTTATACTTATGATTTCCAAGTTCCAATTATTAGTGGATTTTTTGTAGCTAATTCTTCTCACTGTGATGTGTGTCCCATCAGCAAATGACAATCCCCTTGACTCCCATAGCTTTTGCTCAATTCACTTCACCACAATCAACTCTACTTTGAGAAAACAGCTCTGACACATTCACCTCTCAAGGCCCATCACACTGCAGGGGCTCATCCATGGGCCCTATCTGACAATCAATGCTCTGCTTCCATTCATTAGGCCTCCTGTGTCTGACAATGTTTTTTTCTTCCAGTTCATTTTATTAGTAACTGATCCTGACATCATACAATTCCTTAGTTCACTCACAGCAAGCAGTGCTGCATAATCGCCACTACAGTTTCAGAACATTTTCTTCCTTCTTGAACTTCTTGGTATCCACTCCCCATTGCTATCCTCCCATCTTTCCACCCATAGCTTTCCACCCCTTATTTAAATTTTCACCTCTTCAGGGTTTCATATACCAAAAAACATATAACAGGGAGTCAAGAAGTCTACCAACAATGACGAAATACAGCAGAGACAAACCCCAATGTGAAAACAATCCCAGAAAATAGTAAAAACCTAAAGTATCAGAAGGGAAATCAAGTGAGAAGATTTTAACTGTTGAAGTCTTGACAATGTTTTGATGCTATGTGTAAAGTGTTTAGCGGCTACTTCCTCTGAAGTGAGCTTCCAGTTCCTTCTTGCTGTCTGTTATTCTGGAAGCTCCATTAAAACCTGTTGACTTTGGGTGACACTGCTGGCATTTGAAGTACCAGTGACGTACCTTTTAACATGACAGCAGCAGACAAGGTAAAACAGTATGACAAACGGACAGACAAGTGGTGGCATATAAACTTTGGGGAATAAACTTTCCTACAGCTAGGATGCTGTGTTCATCCTTCAGCTTCTTGGATGATTCGACCAGTAAATAGGTTAAATAAGTATGGCAAAAGGATACAACCCTGATGTATACCTTTCTTTTTAAAAAAAAACTCACAGTATCGCTTTGTTGTGTCTAAAGAGTACCTCTTGTTCTGTGGGCAGGTTTTCCACTAGTACAGTGAAGTGCTCAAGAATTCCCATTCTTTACAATGTTATTCTTATAATTGTTGATGCATTCATTTAACTGCCTTTGCATAGTAAATAAAAGATCTTTCTGGAATTCTCTGTTTTGCGCCAAGATCCATCTGACATCTGAAATGCTAAAGATTTCATTTCATTTGGATCCCCTCTTTCATGTCCATAATATCATTATAACACTTAGACCACCACTGACAGACTACTGGTGAGTGGCATATGAAGTGCAATGGCAGGGAACTGAACCCAGGTCTCCTACATTGAAGATAAAACTTCTATCATTAAGTGATTTCCTGATGGGTTTGAAATGTTATCTCATTGTGGTTTTCATTTCTTTAATAAGTAATGATGTTGAAGATCTATATGTGTTCTGTGGCCATTTGTGTAATTTCTTTAAAGGAATTGCTGTCCAATTCCTTTACCCGTTTTTTTTTTTAATTAAGTTGTTTTTCTTTTTTATTGTTTTATGAAACTTCTTTGTTAAATCCATATCAGATTTGTAAATATTTTCCCTAATCCCTTAGGTTTCTTTTCATAGTCTTTGTAAAATTCTTGGGAGTTTGAAATATTCTATAATTTTGATGAAATTCATTTTTTCTTGTTTTTTTTTTTTGGTGCTTGTGCTTTTATTGTCAGATCCAAGGTCCTAATGTTAAATCTGAGCTCATGAAGACTTATTCCTGTGAGGTTTTGTTTGTTTGTTATTGAAAAAGTTTATATTTAGTCTTAGCCAGCTGGACTCAGTTTGGTGATTCTGATTTTGTTGGCAACATCTAAAACATCATAGTCAGCATCCAGTTGATGGCCTTCTCGCCATCAGATCTGATCAAGGTGTTGACCTTGGCTATGTCAGTGTCATAGAGCTTTTTTATGTATAAGAAAGAGCTTTATATCAAGAAGTAATTATATATATGTGTGTGTATATATATGTATCTATATATATAAATTGCCTCAACCCAATCCACCCATAAGGCTAACACTAGCCCATGCATCCATATTCAGACTCATGCAGTTACATGCAATGATGCAGAATTTAGGAAGATCTCAGGTTGTAGGTGCAAAATCATATGGATCAAATGGTGGTGGATCTGGCAACAGTCAATGTCTACCAGTAGGAAGGTGAAGGCAGAGAGAGGTGGGTGGTTAGGTTCCTAGTGCCTTCCTAATGAAAATACCACATCTGCAAGGAGGTACCATCAGACTGTGATTTACAGGTTGAATACCACTCCCACTTCAAGTTGACATAAAATTAGGTAGCTATGACACACATAGTTTAGTAGATCCCAGTCATCTATTTTGTCTTCTCTTTGTGTTTGCTTCCTTATTTATATTTGGAAGTATGCATATGCCCTTCATTATGTAGCTCATACAGCTCTTAAATCACAATAGATGCACACATCTGTTGTGTCAAGCACATTTGTCCATTTGTTGCTGTCATCATTTTTTTTTGGGGGGAGGCATCACTGCTCTCCGGTGGTGGGAGTAGGAGGCCCAGCCCCACTGCTGGAATTGAACCTCGGTCCCAGTGGGCCGCAGTCCCGCGCACAACCACTACGCCACTGGGGCTCAGCCACTGTCATCATTTTTGAGTAAGTACTGTGCTCTAACCAATTGTACGGCTCGAGCTCTGCCATCATTTTCAAATATTTCCAGAATATTTTCTTTCTACTTGAGCCCTTGGTATCAGCTCCTCAATTTTTTTCCCCTCTCCCACCCCATAGAACTTCCCTACAGACTGTTTAATCTGGTGCTTGTTTGCCTTGACATCCACAAGGAACACAAGTGTCTTGTTATCTTCAATCTTCTTCATGGCAGTCTTGGTAATCATGGGGAACTTAATGATGGCAAAATAGTCAAGCTTGTTTATCCTGGGGGGGTGCTCTTCCGTGGGTATTTGAGTTGCCTTCTTAGTTTCACAGTCTTGGGTACCTGGAAGGTGGCTGTGTGTGTGTTGGTGGGGGGGGGGGGAGCGGGGAGTGCGGAACGGGACTGTGGACACCTTTCATCCCTTTAACTCCTTATTTTGGCTTCTGTTTTGGGAGGGACTGAGGTTTTCTTTTTTGTCTTGGCTCCATCTTCATCGAAAAGGATTTTTATGTTTTCTTCTCAGAGTTTTATAGCTTTATCTTTAGGTTGTTGATCCATTTTGAATTTATTTTTGTAAATGACATCAAGTAAGGTTCCGACTTCATTCTTTTACATATAGTTATGCAGCTACTGCAGAACTATTTGTTAAAGATTCTTTTTTTCCCTGTTAAGTGATCCTGGCTACCTTGTTGAAAATCAGCTGGTCTTCGATATTTGAGTTTATTTCTGGGCTTGTAATTCAGGGTCATTAACCTGTAAGTTTATCCTTGGACCAGGTACCACATTATTTTGATTTTTTTTCTAGTATGTTTCGAACTGAACCGAGTGAATCTTTCTACATTGTTCTTTTTTTTTCTTTTTAAATCATTTTATTGGTTGCCATACAACTCTTATCACTATCCGTTCATCAAGTGAATCTGGCATGTTTGTACATATGTTGCCTTCATTTTTTCTAGACATTTACTTTCTATTGAGCCCTTGGTATCAGTTCTTTTTCATCTCCCCTCTCCCACCTCTCATAACCCCCTGATATATTGTGCATTGTTATTATTTTCATCTCTCACACTGAGCACTATCTTCTTTCCCCATGTTTTCTGTTGTTCTTCCTGGTGTAGAGGAGTGTATGGTTATGTGTCTATCATTGCAATTGGTTCCCCCTTTCTTCTTTCCCTCCCCCTCATCCCCCTACACTTCTGGTATCACTATTCTCACGCCTGTTCCTGGATTCTGTGTGTCCTGGTTCCCATCCCTTTCTAGTCCTGTGTACATGTTCCGGTGTAGTCTGAATTGAGAAGCAGCACTGGGGTCATTGGTAATGGGGAGTGAGGAAAGCTTAAGGAATCAGAGGAATAGTGTATTTCATTGAGGCTTTACTGCACCCTGGTGACTCATCTCTTCCCTGTGGTCCCTCTGTGGGGAGATTGTTCATCTGTCTACAGATGGGCTTTGGATCTCTGTTCCAGCTCCCCTCATTCTCAGCAATATATTTTTGTTTGTTATGTGTCTACTGATACCCAGTCCTATGACTCCTCATGATCACACCGGCAGTGTGCTTCTTCCATGTGGACTTGTTGTGTCACTGCTGAATGGTGACTTGTGTAACTTCAAGCCTTTAAGACAGCAGACACTATATATTTTAATAGCCGGGCACCATCTGCCTTCCTCAGCACATTTGCCTTACACTCGTTTTGTCTTCAGTGTTTGTGTTGGGAGGGTGAACATTTCAAGCTGCTGACTGGTCAGAAAAAGTGTTCTTGTATTGAGGGAGAGTGTGAGCAGGGGCCAAAAGTCCATCCCCTACCTCAGTGTATTGCCATATAAATATATATACATGGGCCAATATCTCTATTTTTGTGGATTAATGTATCTATATATGAACACTACTATGTTTGTACCTGTATCCATTGCTTTGCTTCCTTGATACTATGTTTTTTTTTCAAGATTGTTATATTAAAAAAAGAAAAAAAAGATTACTTTGCTATTGTGAACTGCTAGCATTCATAGCTATGGACACTCTTCTGATTCCTTGACATGTGGAGTTTTCATTTATATAACTTTTGTATATTCATCTTGTATTTAGCATCCTTGTTGAGCTCATTTACTGGTTCTGATACTTTTTTGGTGGACTCGAGAATATTATAAATGCAAGATTATATCATCTGTTCATAGAGATAGTTTTAGTTCTTCAGTTTCAACCAGCATATATTTTCTTTCTTTCTTTCTTTCTTTTTTTTTGGAGGGGCATCACTGCCTCTGGTGGTCGTGGACGCTACCCAGTGCTGCTCCTGAGAGCCGCCACTGGATTTGAACTGCCAAACCCATGGGCCGCAGTCCTGTACTCAACCACTTACACCCTTATTTCTCAGCCCTTATTTCTTTTTCTTACCTACTTGGTTGGCACAGTGGTATGTAGAAGAAAGATGAGTTAGTCTGCTTCCATAAAGATTACAGTTTTGGAAACTCTGTGGAACACTTTGGTTCTGTAGAACTGCTCGGAGTTGATGCAAGGAATAATTATGCTAAGAACCTCTAACAAGCTAATACTGAGTAGGTGTGGCAATGGAGGACGTCCTGGTCTTGTTTCTGACCTTAGGAGGAAAGCATCTGGTTTTTCATAGCTCATTATAATGTTAGTGGATTTTTCACAGAGGTTCATTTTCAATTTGAGGGCACGTTCTTCTTTTCCTAGTTTGTTGAGGTGTTGATTAAAGGGTGTTGGGCTTTGGTTAGTTTTTTTTTTTTTTGCTGAGATAATCATCTGAGTCTTCTATTCATATTTACAATGATCAGAGTTCACATGGTA
This sequence comes from Nesogale talazaci, assembly GCA_004026705.1. Taxonomy (NCBI): domain Eukaryota; kingdom Metazoa; phylum Chordata; class Mammalia; order Afrosoricida; family Tenrecidae; genus Nesogale; species Nesogale talazaci. Next base: position 28,981 of record PVJH01019502.1, read on the forward strand.
GACCAGTGTTCCATTTTGGGCATAAAGCCCTCTTAAATGTCTAAATTTTTATATGTTGTTGAATTCAGTTTGTGATTATAATATTAAAGAATTTTGCATTCATATTTATAAGAACTTTTTTTTGTGATGTCTTGGTATTCAAGCCCTGATGATGTAGTGGTTCCACCTGGGACTGGTCTCTCTACAAGATCAACAGTTGAAAACCACCAGCTGCTCCTTTAGAGAAAGACAAGGCTTTCTCCTCCTGTAAAGAGTTAGTCTCGGAACAAGGGCCATTCCACACTGCTCTGTAGCATCACTGTGAGTCCACTTGACGACAGTGGTTTTCGTGGGGGATGAGAGTGATTACTGATATTGAGCATCTTTTCATGTACATGTTAGCTGTTTCCATATCTTTGGAGAAATGTGCATTTAGGTCTTAGGCCCCCTGTCATGGATTGAGTTGTGTATCTCAAGAAACAAGTGTCAATATGACTGGCCAATGATTCTGAGCGGTTTGGGAGTTATGTAACCATGTGATTTGGCACTTATTTAGTGATTGGACCATGCCTATCATGTAATCTGATGAGATCAGGAAATCACTTGTAAAGAGATTAGGATGGGATGAAACCCCCTCACTCAGGTTGACCCGAGGGAGTATTCCTAGGTTATGGCCTGTGTGCCTGCCTCTTACAAGAATAAAAGATGAGAGAAGCAAGCAGATGAAGAGGACCTGCCTCCCATCAAGAAAGAAGTGCTTAGAGCAATGCTTCTTCTTGTAACACACTGTACCTCTGCTGAGCCTCTCAGGTGTCGCATGTAGCTCTCCAAGGGATGCTAGGCCCACAGATGTTGAAAGGAGACAAGGACTTTTCCCCAGAGCTGACAGAGAGAGACAGAGAGAGAGAGAGGGAGAGAGAGAGAGAGAAAGAGAGAGAGAGAGAGAGAGAGAGAGAACTGATGCCTTGAATTCACAATGTGAGAGAATAAATTCCAAACTGGGAGAGAATAAATTGTTGTTTGTTAAAGTCCTGTAATTGTGATAAATCTGTTGTGATATTTCTACAGGAGCTGTGGTAGTTGTGTAGTGGGTTATGAGTTCAGCTGTTAACCACAAGGCTAGTAATTTGAACTACTCAGTCACTTCTTGGGGAAAAGATGAGGTATTGCGCTTCCAGAACAATTTACAGCTTCAGGAACCCACAGAGGAGTTCTGCTTTGTCTTACTGGGTTCCTATGAATCAGAATGCATTCAATGGCAGTAAGTGAGATAATGAAGACAATTTTTAATTAGGAAACTGAGACACAACCTAATTAAAAGGTATCTTGGTTATCAAAACCAGAATACCAAAGTGGATGGCTTTAATAAATAGGATTTTATTTTCTCACAGTTTAGTGGTCAGGAAGTTTGAGACCATTAGTCAGAATTTGGGACACTCGCTAGCCAGAGACACTTACTCTTTTTTGTTCTGGAAGAAGATTTTCGTCTCTTTCAGCTGCTGTTCCTTGGTTCTTTGACAGTCTTCATGTGGCCTCTATCTTCCCTGTTTATCCTTGCTTGCTTCTGTGCTTCATTTGATCATTTTTATATATTCAAAGTGATTAGGTTTAAGACATACCCTGTACAGTGGAGAGTATTGGTTATGTCTCCACAGACTCTGGAGTCTGTACATACAGAACCTACCATGGCACAACAATCTATGAGGACAATGTAACCATGATGAAGAATGCATTAAAAGGTTGGGCTACAGGGCAGACTCCAACCAGAGCCAAATTGACCCCCTCCCTAGAAATACATGCCACAGACAGCAACACTAAACCTATAGGTTGGGATTAGGAGCCGGCATATCATACCCACATGGAAACAAACCAAGAATGAAAAAGACAGCAATGGTTGGTCTAGACCCCATATCAGCACACCAAGCCCAGAGGACAATGTCCCTGCATGGAACTGCTAAAGCACAGAAAGGACTGTAGAGCCAAAAACAGCTCATGACAACATTGTCCCCTTACTAGAGCAGATAGCAGCAGAGGGCAATACTGGGGACACACATCAGGGAAGTAGTGCGGAACATAAAAGACCAGCAAGTCAAGCAAAGCCAAGCCAGAAAATCCCTAAAGAGCCCCCCAAATTGTAAAGGGCAGCTCCCAGATTCCCCCCAGGACCAGTGGATAGATAGTCGTAAAGGTCAGTGAACAGACCTGAAATTATGTATATTTTTATTTATTTCATTTTTTCTCTTTTTTCCCTTTTTTCAATGGTTTGTTTTCGATTTGTTTCATCTGTGCCATTGTTAGTAGGCCTATGTACATAAGACAGGCATGGAAAGCAAGTTCAAGGAGAAGGCAACAGGACCTGTGGTCCTGGGGAGAATTGGAGGGAGAAAGGTGTGAGGGAAGGGTGCTCTGGGCAGACAATACCATAGGCAGGGGAACAACTAGAGAATTAAAATCAATAGCAAAGAGGATATTGAGATCCTGGCGGTGCTGGCGCAACAGCAATCTAGCTGCGAGGAAGTACTGTGAGGCAGAAGTAGGGCGAGCGTGATGGTGGGGCAGAAGCAAGGTAAAAGGAAGCAGAAGAATGACCTAGGAAGCAAAGCTATGTATAGAAGTATAAGCAAAGGTGTGTCTGCATGTAAATACATTAATCCATACAAATAGAGGTATTGGCCCCTGTACATATATTTATATGGCAATACACTGAGGCAGAAGACCGACTTTGGGCCTCTGCTCATACCCTCCCTCAATGCAGGAACGCTTTGTTCTAACAAATTGACTATCTGATATGCTCTCCTTTCCGGACCAATCGCTAAAGACAAAATGGGTGCATAAGCAAATGTGGTGAAGAAGGAGGATACTGCCCAGCTCTTAAAAGATACAGCTTCTGGGGTCTTAAAGGCTTGAAGGGAGACAAGTGGCCATCCAGCAGAGAAACAACAAACCCACACAGAAGAAGCACACCAGCTCGTGAGATCATGAGGTGCCATCGAGACCAGTTAGCAGGCACCAGAAGACCCTTAATGAACAAACGAACAAGCAACAAGCAGCAGAGACCCAAAGCCCGTCTGTAGACAGTGGAACATCTCCCACAGAGGGGGCACAGGGAAAGGATGAGTCAACCAGAGTGTAGCAAAGCACTGACGAAACACATCATACTCCTCTGGTTCTCACCCCCAGTACCTCACCCCGGTGATGACTCACTTTAGACTAGACTGGAGCATGTGCCCAGGTGCAGATAAGAGATAAGAGCTCCTGACACATGCAACTCAGAGCCAGAATGAGAATAGTGATACTAGAACGATAGAGAAAAGGGGGTAGGGGGTTGAAAGGGGAACCAATCATAATGATCAACACACAAGCACACACACACCCTCCAGGGGGAAGAACAATGGAAACCATGGGGGAAGGGGCACAGTGGTTAGTGTGAGATATGAAAATAATAATTTATAATCTATCAAGGGATCACAAAGGTGGGGTGGGGAGGGAGTAGGAAGAAAGAGGAACTGATACCAAGGGCTCAACAGAAAGTTATTGTCTAGCAAAGATTAATGGCAACATATGAACAAGTATGCCTCATACAATTGATGTATGTAATAAGCAGTGTAAGAACCCTCAATAAAATGACCAAAGAATAAATAAAATTTTTGAAAGCATTGCTTAGTACAATAATAATTATGTAGCCTAAGTAGCATAACAAGGGAACACTATTTCCAAATGGGACTATATCCGTAGGGGTAGCCCACTTCCATCAAGTCAATACTGACTCATGGTGACTTAACAGAACACTATGAGTCTCAGAGACCATACCTTTAACAAAGCAGACATCCTCATCTTTCTCTTGCAGAGCAACTGTTTGGTTTAATCTACTGATCTTGTGGTTGGCAACTCAAGTTTGTAGTCTTCTACAACACAAGGGCACCTCAATCCCTAGTTAGGAAAAGATAACTTGTAAGCTGGGACCATTTTGTGAGCAGTTTGTTATGGCGCTCCTCATTTAAAATAACATTTTGATTTTAGAAATGTTCGCCATGAATTGTTCACCTAAAAGCTGTTGCTTTGGTAGCATAGCGGTTGTGTGTTAGACTGCTATTTGCAAGGTCAACAGTTTGAGACCACTAGCCACTCCAAGAAAGATGGGCTTTGGACTTTCTACTCCCGTCAAGAATTACAGTCTCAGAACTCCACAGGGAGCAGTTTTACCCTGACCTAGCAGGTCGCTGTGAGTAGGTAACAGGGCGTTTAGTGATCTTGGACTTGCTCTGTGGAAGGACAGGCCGGATGATTGCTTCTGTAAGGACGATAGCTAAGAACCCGACAGAGTCATTCCATTCCTTGACACCTGGGTCACCAGGACTTGGGGAATGACTGGGTCACAGCTGACACACACACAAAATTATGTGATTTCATATGAAGGACTTTTTCATTACATATTAATATTTTCCCATTGATGTTTTAGGGCTTAGATGACATTCAAACAGTGATTTTCTTTTTACAGGTATGTGAAATTTTAGTCTTGAAATGTAGTTTTGCTTTATTCCATCCATGTACATGTAACCTAAAATTCGTTTGAACATTTGAATTTCTTAAATTTTCTGAGTTGCGGCAGGTGACTTATTTATGCAGCATGTCTTGATACTAATTAGTACTTTAATACTTTTCTTCTCATTGGAATTTAATGTAAATTGATGCTACAGTCTTTAATTTATGTCAAACAGCTTATTGACAGCATGGGAGCTGTGGGTAATTGTGTGTTATAGATTATGATATCCCAAAGTAGAGCATTTTATTCAGTGGCATGAGCTGGCACAGTGGGCCAGATTAGTCTAATTTACTTGGTAAGTGAACTTCAGCATAGGAGGTACATATCAAAAAAACTTACTGGTAAAACATCTCATAGGATTTCATTGTCCTAATTTCTATTGTCTCTACTTCATGCAGTTGACTACTTTTAATATATATAAATTTTATTGGGGGCTCTTACAGCTCTTAGAACATTCATTATATCATTCGTATTAAGCACACTTGTACACATATTGCCACATTCATTTCCAAACATTTTCTACTTGAGCCCCCAGCGTAGGCTCCTCTTTCCCCCTTTCCACTAGTTCTTTTTTTTAATTCCAACTTTTTATCTCTTTCTAAATTCCTACTTATAAAAATTTTTGTAGTAAAGCATATGTAACAAAACATTTGTCATTTTAGCCATTTATGGATATAATTTAATGGCATTGGTTATGTTCACCTTGAGGTGGAATCATTACCACAATCCATTTCCAAATATTTTTCATCCTTGTGTTAGTCTGGGTTGACTAGAGAAACAAATTCATAGAAACTTATATGTGCATAAGACAAGTTTATTTAAAGGGTAACTACTCTTTAAAAGAGTCCTCTTTATTTAAAGAGTAATTGTACATTAGGAAAACATCCCAGCCCAGTCTAGATCAATTCCATAAATCGGATATCAGCCCTTCTGGCCAATGTCAGTCTATAAATGCCTCTGAAGCCTCATGCAGCCCATGCATGACCCCAAATGCAGGAGATCACAGGCCAGTGGGTGGATGAAAGCATGTCAGCACCGGCGTGGGTCTCCAAGTGGCTCCTCGAGCCCCAGAACTCTGGTCCAGCAGCATTGTTCCATGTGGCTCGTCAACAGGAACGTCAAGCAGAGAACGTGCCCCGCCTTCCAGGAGGAAGACAGGAGTTCCCAGAATCTCAGGAGAAGACCAGGCCCTCGTAGAGGCATGATTGGCTATGACCTGATTGACAGGCTAGACTCCACCCCTTTGCTCAAGTTGACAATAAATTTTGTAACTGCTGCGGCCCCCCTCATCAGAAACTCAAGACCTCTTAAGCAATGTTTTATTATTTTCCCTACATCTCATTTCATGGTTTCTGCTAGTACGATCTTACCCTATTTGTCCTTTTGTGTCTGCCTAATTTTACTAAGTGTAACGTTTTTCAGGCTCATCCATATTGTAGCTTGTACCAGAGCATCATTTCTTTTTATGACTGAATATGCTTCCATTGTATGCTGTAAAAATGCCATTGCGGGGATGTCACACCTTCTCTAATGTCACAAGGGGGAAGGTGATTCTAGGAATAGTCCAAGGCAGATTCCTATTAGGCAGAGGTCAATCATGCCTTCTTCTTCCCACCTTCACTTTCCTTGTTTTGCAACCAATTAGGACACCAACAGCTCCTCTCCCTCCCCCAGAATTTTCTACTTCTCTGTTGGGTCCTGTAATCTTTCTCAACGTTCATGCAAAACTCCCATAGTTTAAGGATCTTGGGTATTAAGAACATGTTGCACACCCACGCTATCTCTTTGTGGTATTCTGGGTCTCCACCAACACCCCTGTTTTCACATGCTGGTTTTACTGGAGATCATCCAACAGGAAACATTGACGAGAGCACTCTAGAGTTTCAGACTGGGTGCAGAAGAGGTCATGGAACAAGGGATATCATTTCTGATGTCAGAGGCATCTTGGCTGAACGCACAGATACCAGAAAGATGTCTATTTGTGTTTAATTCTCTATGACAAGGCATTCAATTATGTGGATCTTATAAAACTATGGATAGCCTTGAGACTAGGGATTCCAAAACACTTTATGGTGCTCATGCGGAACTTGTACATGGATCAAAAGACATTTGTACAAACAGAACAGGAGAATATTGCATAGTTTAAAATCAGGAAAAGTGTGTGTCCGTGTTGTATCATTTCACCATACATATTCAGTCTTTATGCCCAGCACTTACCGTATATGCTCGAGTATAAGTCAACCCGAATATCAGCCGAGACACCTAACTTTACCACCAAAACTGCATTAAAAACATACTGCAAAACTCGGCTTAAACACAAGCATATACAGTAATCAAAGAAACTGGAATAAACGAAGAAAAATGGACATCAGTATTGTAGGACGGTTTATCAATAATCCGTGATGTGTACATGATACAACCTTGCTTACTGAAAGTGAGGAGGCTTAAAGCATCGCTGAAGAAAATGAAGGGTTGTAGCCTCCTATACGGATGAGAACCCAATGTAAACTTCATAACTGTGCTATTAGGTAACATCATGATAAATGGAAAGAAGATTAAAGTTCTCAAGGATTTTGCCTTACTTGGATCAATGCAATGGAAGCAGCAGTCAAGAAGTTAAACAATCCATTGCTTTGGGGAAATCTGCTACACAATATCACTTTAGAGTATTGAAAGCAGGGAGCTTGCATTGTGGACTAGGGTGTGCCTGACGCAAGTCATATTTTTCAATGCCTCATATACATGTGAAAGTTGGACATTGAATAAGGAAGACCGAAGAAGAATCAATGCATTTGAATTGTGGAGCTGGAAAGGAATTCAGAAAGTATCATGGCTTGCCAAAGGACCACAAATCCATCTTGGAAGAAGATTGTCTAGAGTGGTCCTTGGTGGCAAGGATGGCAAGGCTTTGTCTGGCATACTTTGGACATGCCGTCAGGACAGATCAGTTGCTGGAGAAGGACATTGTGCTGGGTAAAGGAGAGAGGCAGTGAAAGAAAGGAAGGCCTTTAGCAAGTGGATTGACCCAGTGCCTACAACCGTGGCCTCCAGCATGGGAACGATGGTGAGAATGGCGCAGCTGCAGCATGTTTCATTCTGCTGTGCACAAGGTTGTTCTGAGTTGGAACTGACCAATGACACCTAATGAGACCACCACTCGGTTATTTAGTGGGAGTTACAAGGAGTAGGACTAGAAGGGCCATATTAAGTAACTCAGCACACTATGATATGCTATATTTTATCTACCCATTAATCTTTTAAAAGATACTTGCTTATTGTGAATAATGCTTCAGTGAACATTGACATAAAAATATTTGTCCAGACTCTTACTGTCAAAATGTTTTGATTTTTTACTTTAGATTGGAAGTAGTATCTGGGGTCTTAAAAGTCTTTGAGTGGCCTTCTAAGAGACAATTGTTGGCTTCTTTGTGCCTGGAGAAAAGAAGGTTGAAAACTCATAGAAGGAATTAATTACAAAGGACTAATAGGTCATATGAACTACAGCTCCTTTAACCTGAGACCAGAGGAAATAGATGATGTCTGGCGACTTCTATGAACCACTGTGGCTAGGACCACAACAGAAGGCTTTGACTAGAACTAAAAGCAATGCAGAATATACAAACCTCAAACTCACAGCTCTCCAGTCAATTTTGACTCGTAGTGATCTTATAGGACAGGGTAATATTGCCCCTGTGGGTGTCCAAATCTGTACATCTTTATAGGAATAGAAAGTCTCTTCCTTTTCCCTTGGGACAGTTAGTGGTTTCCAACTGCTAACCAGCTCAGGATGTAAATTACAGAACAAAATTAAAATTACAAACAACCAGAATCCCTAAGGGAACGATCTCCCTAAGACAACCTTCTAACGTGATACTAAAGATATTCCCAGAAACTGTCTTTCAGCTAATTAACAAATAGACCTACAGACTAAACATAGCTCTCAGGAATATTGTGCTCTTTAGAACAATTAACTATACTGGCCTTAAAGGGTAGCACTTACTCAAAAGCAAATAAGAGACAGCAGAAAGGGACAGTGAAATTAAACTAATGAAAATGGGGGACCCAGGGAGGGAAAGAGGAAATGCTGAACCATTGCAAGACTTGCAGCCAATGTCAAACAACAAATTGTGCATGAATTACTGATTGAAAAGCTACGTATTGATTTGAAGGCAACGTAAACTTTCATCTAAAGCATAATAAAATGTTTTTTGAATATGTAAATGTCTTGTAAAACACATAAATGTTCATAAATTTAAAGTTTTTCATCCTTTTTATTTTTTGTATATGGTATGAGATATAAATCCAGCTCTATTCTACATTTGTAGAGGTCTAGTTGCCCAAGTGCTATATGATGTAGCAAATGAGAATGAAGACAATCAAACCTCAAGGAAGAAAATAAGACAAAAGATGAATAGTTCCCATTAATAGTTCCCACAGCTTCATCTCCATTTGTCTGTGCATTTACTTTTATGCCAGTAGCAGACTATTTTGATTCCTGTAACTTTTTAGTATTTTTGAACTCAGGAACTATGAGTCCTCCCACCCTGCTCTCATTTTGCCCTCACTATTTAGGGGCTCCTTGCAAAATAGAAGTTTGAGGATTAGCTTTTCTATTTCTCTAAAGAAGACGTCTGAAATCTTGACAGAGATTGTGTTAAATACATAGTAGCTTTAGTATTGACATTTTCATTGGATTAAGTCTTCACTCCATGAACACTGGTTGACTTTCCATTTTAACTGCCTATGTTTTTGTTTGTTAACATTTTATAATAATAGTGTTATATTTTAAAAATAGCTTGCTTTATGAATACTAATTGGTTATTTTTTTTCTGGAAACTCCAGACCTATATGTAAATGTACCTAAAACGAAAAGGAAATTTGTTGTGTCACACAAATTAAAAAAAAAAATTTCTTGCAAATTTCTTGAAATAGTTTTTTCCCCCTAGGTTTTCAATTTTGGGAAGTACTTCATGAAAGAAAACTATTTAATTATTTATAAGCAAAAGTTTAGCTTACTCTTTAACATACAGCACATGCAATGTTAAGATGCTTTGTTTTTACTTTTTTAAAATTTTATTTTATTTTTTAATCATTTTATTGGGGGCTCATGCAACTCTTATCACAACCTGTACATACATCCATTGTATGCAAAGCACATTTTTACATTTGTTGCCATCATCCTTCTCAAAACATTTTCTTTCCATTTAAGTCCTTGGTATTAGCTCTTCCTTTTTTCACTCTTTCCCTGCTTTTCCCTTCCCTTTTGGGCTCTTGATAATTTAGAAATTATTATTATTTTGCCATATTGTACACTGGCCAATGTCTCCTTTTGCCCACTACCCTGTTCATACCCCAGGGAGGAGGTTATATGTAGACCCTTTTAATCCGTTTCCCCTTTCTATTCTACCTTCTCTCCACCCTCCCAGTATCACCCTTCTCACCACTGGTTCTAAAGAGATCATCTGTCCTGATGCCTCATGTTTCCAGTTCCTAGCTGTACCAGTGTACATCCTCTGGTCTATCTGGATTTGTAAAGAGAATTTAGGTCATGATAGTGGGAAGGGGAAACATTTAAGAACTGGAGGAAAGTTGCATATTTCATCATTGCTACACTATACCCTGACTGCTTGGCTCCTCCCCACAACCCTTCTGTAAGGGAATGTCGCTTTGCCTGCAGATGGACTTTGGGTCCCCAATCTGCACTCCCCTTCATTTACAGTGATGCAATTTTTAGTTCTTTGATGCCTGATACCTGATCCCTTTGACCTCTCATGGTCAAACAGGCTGGTGTGTTTCTCCCATGTGGGATGTGTTGCTTTTGACCTAGATGGCCACTGGTTTACTTTCAAGCCTTTAAGACCTCAGACGCTATATCTTTTGATAGCTGGGCACCATCAGCTTTCTTCACCACATTTGCTTACGCATACCTTTGTCTTCAGAGATCATATCAGGAAAGTTGGCATACAATGATATGATTTTTGTTCTTTGATGACTGCTATCTGATTCCATTGACCCCTCGTGGTCACACAGGCTGGTGTGCTCCTTCCATGTGGACTTTATTACTTCTGAACTAGTTGGCTCCTTGTTTACTTTCAAGCCTTTAAGACCCCAGAAACTATATCTTTGATAGCCCGGTACCACCAGCTTTTTTCACCACTTTTGCTTGTGCACATATTTTTTTTCAGTGATTGTGTTGGGAAGGTGAGCATCAAGGAGTGTCAATTTAATAGAACAAAGTGTTCTTGCATTGAGGAAGTACTTAAGTGGAGGTACAATGTCCATCTGGTGCCTTAATGCTAACCCTGTAAGTATACGCATTTAGATCTGTTTCCCCAGCATCATACATAAATATATTCATCTATGTTTATAGCTGCGTTTTGACCTCTGTATATGCCCTTTGCTGCCCAGTTCCTTTTTCTGTATCCTTTTTGCTTTCCTCTTGCCCCACTATCATGCTCATCCTTCATTTGTGTTTCAGCAATTTCTCTCTGTTTCATTGCTCGTGATCACTCCCTATCAGGCCTCTCACACTCACCTTGCCACTGGTTTTAGATCACTGTTGTTTTCTTATCCCTGGGGTGGGCACCACCTCCTTTCCCCCACCTCCCTATCTCCCATATCCCCCGGAATCATTAGTCCTGTTGTTTGCTGCTCCAGGCTGTTCATCCAGCCTATTTTGTCTAGATAGACCTGCAGAAATAATAATATGTACAGAAATGCAAGACATTGCAAGATGATGTGACAAAAGAAACAAAACAATGGCACCAAAAAGAACCATGTCCAGGAAAAAGATATAATTAAGTTAAAAAAATCACAAAAGAAAAACTTGTAAATATTTCAAGGTCTGTTCATTGATCTCCAGGAGTGTCCCCTGGATGAGTCTGATGGGGTGCCACATCCTGGCCCCAAAGTATATATCCTTGACACTCCCTTGGGAACTCCATGCTCTGTCCCTCCTGCTGCTCTGCTGCACGCCCTTGCCTCGGTGTGATGGGGTCAGACCGGGTGCACTCTGGACCCTGCTTTGCCACTGTTGCCCCGTAGGGCCTTGGGTCAGCGAGGGGCATCATGTTTCATAGTGGAACTGACCATATGGTCCTCTCTGTGCAATGACTGTTCTGAGTGGGGAGATCTTCCTTGAGGTTTGGTGGACCGGATGTACTCCATACTCTCTTCCGCCCCCTTCCTTTGCTCTCTTGTGCTTTGGTCAGCCATGTCCCTCTCTGTCAGCTGCAGCCTCCATGCTGACCTCCAAAGCAAACTCCCCTGGGGAGAGGGGTGCCTGTCCACGTAGTTGTGATTGGGGCTGGGCCCAATAGGTTAAGAGGAGTTTGAAAAGCTAGCACAAAGATGCTCATTGTAAGGCTCTTCTTAACAGAAAACAGTGATAGTGTCATTCAATGGAATATGAAGTAACCATTAAAGTGATAGGTAGATACTATGATATTATGGTAAAAACATAGATGTAATGTTAATACATAGACTAAACATAGATGTTTAAACATAGATTAAACAAAATGTTAAACATAGATTAATACATCGATGTACATAAATGAGCTGCTTTGGTGGTATAGTGGTTTTGTGTTGGGCTGCTCACTGGAAGGTATATAGTTTGAAACCACCAGCTACTCCAGGGAGGAAAGCCTAGCCTTCCTCCTCTCTAAGAAGTCAACAGTTTCAGAGACCCACAGGCTCAGTTCTACCCTGCCCTGTAGGGTCACAGTAAGTCAGAATCAACTCCATGGCAATGTGCTTAGTAAACAAGTAAAACAAAAATACTAGTGAAATTCATGGAGATTTTAAAGTTACTTTATATTTTAGTGGTGAAAGAAAGGAGTGGTTGATTTTCACCTCTCTAACTCAGCTTCTATGACCTCTTCCTATTTTTGTTTTTGTATACTCTGGACTATTTTCTGTAAGACAAGAGTGGAGATTCAAAAAGTTTATGGAAAAATGGAATTAAGGATAACTTTTAAAAACCCTCTTGTATTGTCTTTTAGGCAGAAGCCCCAGGGACAAAGCGAGTTATGTCCAGGAGAAAGAAACCCCATGAGATAGTTCTGTTCGTTCTGTAGGAGGAAAAGTGACACAATTAAATGTTAAAACTCCACTAATTCTTGAAAATATTGCACTTAGTAAAATAAGGCACACACAGAAGGATTCCACTTCTGTGAACTGTCTAGAATTAGGTAAGTTCATAGTTTATATTAGTAGTTAAAAAGTATATTAATAGTTACCAGGAAAGAAGAGGAAAGGAAAATGAAGAGCTATTATTTAAGAGTACAGAGTTTCTGATTTGGATGGTGAAAAACATTTAGAAATGGATAGTGGTAATGTTTAAAATGGCAAATGCTTTATTATATAAGTGTTTTACTGCAATATTATTTTAGTTTGTTATTAATTGGGGATTTGTACTTATCTCATTCCATGATGATGGTGTGCTTCTTCCATGTGGACTTTGTTGACATCTTACTTAGATGGAGGTTTGTTTAGAGCCTTTTAGATTCCTATTTTAACTGATAGCTGGGCACCATCTAATTTCTTCACCACATGTTGCATAGCATCCGTGTCTTTGTGTTCTCTTCCTGAGGGTGTGTATCAAGCAGGAGCATGATGTAAGAACTATTTGTTCTTAAGTTGGAATTAGGATCTAGTATAAGCTCAAACCCATTTCTGGATCTATGCTTATTTATTTGTTTTTAAATTTTATTATTAATTGAATGTTAATACATATATTATTTCAAAGTTCAATCACACCAAGCGGAATTGTACAATTGCTTCCACAGTTTCTAAACATACTTTTTCTTTCTGAACTCCTTGACATCATCTCCCTTTTACCCCCTCCCCCCAAACCTCCTGGAAAACCTTCCCACCCCTACCCCTTGCCCCCAACCCTTATTCTACTTGCTGTCTCTATAGCTTCATTAATCCTGGGTTTCATTTACTGAAAAACATATAACACAGCTTCAAGGGTGAGGCTCCCAATGGCATAATACCTCTGAGATATACCCTCATATATATACATATATATATAAATTGGTATACCCTTTATATGTTTAAATCATTTTATTGGGGTCTTATACATCTCTTATCACAATTCATACATACATCTATTACATCAA
>PVJH01019503.1:0-42574 GCA_004026705.1 Nesogale talazaci
CTGACTACGCTAACACTACAAAACTGGATAGAACTGCCTCTACGGGTTTCTGATACTATAACTTTTTACTGGATTAAAAAACATCATTTTTCTCCAGTGGAGTGTTGGTGGATTTGAACTGCTTGTGGTTGGTAACTCAATGGATTATGCTCTATCAGGGGTCCTCTCATTTGATGATCATATGTCTGTTCTGTTGACAAAATAATAAATGATGCAGAAAGCATCAAAAGAAGATGGAAGGAACAGACAGAGGCACTGAACCAAAAAGAACTGGTAAAGGTTCAACAATGCCAAGGGGTAGCAGATGATAAAAAATCAGTAGTTTTGAAGGAAGAAATCTGCGAGGCATGGAAAACTCTAGAGAAAAATGAAGCTCTAGGAATTTATGGACTAGCAATTGAAATATTTCAACTGATGGAGCATTGGAAGCATTTCTAAGTCCCCCCTCCCCCCAAGAAATTCGAAAACATGTTGTCTGGTCAACTGACAAGCAGAGATCTACATTCATGACAATTCCAAAGAAAATGACCCAAGAGAATGCGGAAATCATCCAACAATATCCCTAATATCACATGTAAATAAAATTTTGCTGAAGATACTTTAAAAAGTTGTGTCAGAGAAACTGAGAGAAATTCAAGGCAGAACTAGAAGAGGTGGCGACATAAGAGGTATCATTGTTGATTACAGATGACTCTTGACTTAAAGAATGCCAAGAAGGTATTTTCATTGTGCTTGAGTGATGGTGCGATGACAGTTTACTGCGTGGATCACAGCAAACGGGATAACAGATAGAATAATGGAAATTCCGAATCACTTCTTTATGGTCGTGCAGAACATGGACGTGGACAAAGTAACAGTCATTTGAATAGAAAGAAGGAATCCTGTATGGTTTTCAATCAGGAAAGGTGTGTGTCTCGATTGTATCCTTTCACTACTTGTATTCCATCTGTAGGCTGAGCTAATAATGCAAACAGCTAAATCATATGGAGAATAGGGTGGCATTTGGGTTGGAGGAAGACCACACAGCCCTGATGGCTGAAAGTGAGGACTGGAAGCATGGACAAACAAATGAAAGGCTTTCCATATAGATCATAGCTCAATATTAAAAATTGTCAAGAGTCTACTGAATGGATAATAGAGTGAAATTGTCAAAGATTCCATTTCCCTTGGATCCACCAGCACTGATCGTGGAAGCAACAATCAAGAAATTAGACATTTTGCATCGGCAACACCACCACCCAAGGCGTAAAAGAGTAAAGGTGTCACTTGGAGAACCAAGGTGAGTCTGTCGCGGTCCATGGTAGCAACATAGCTTCATATGCATGTGCGAATTGTGAAAAGAACATAGACAATTTGAGGGATTTGAATTCTGGGGTTGGCCCAGAAGGTGGCAAACCTGGTGGTCCACCAGAAGAACAAGCCAAACTGTCTTGGCGGCAGGAGAGCTAGAATGCTCCTTGTAAACAGGGCTGGCAAGACTTTGCCTCACGTGCATGGTCTGAAGAGAGCTGGACCGCTGGAATGGAACATCGTGCTTGATAAAGTCGAGGGTCAGCCCCACGTAAGATGGACTTCCCAGGATGGACTGACACTGCAGCTGCAAACACAAGCCCAATACAGCAATTGTGAGGATGATAAGGCACCTGGTGGTGTTTCCTTCTGTTGTGCACAAATTGTAAGCAATTGATGGACACCTAGGAATAGCAGCAATCTGTTTCGTTAATTAGTCCAAAATAAAGAATACTGCGTTTAGGATCCATTATAAAGATTCTTTCTATGAACAATGTTAGCTTAGGGGTCTAAGCTATTTTACTTTGTGACCTGTTTATTTTACTTATTTATTTAACTTGTGACCTATTCCCTAATGTCTAAGACAACCACTGAAGTGACAGTCTATATAACTATAGTGGATGACAATGAGTAAAAGTAAGTCACTCCATCACAAACAGGCCATGTGCTATGTTGGGCATATAAACTAATGTGAGAGCAGTATATTCATCTAGCAGGAGCACTATTCCCTTGCATTTCTCTGGTTTGGGTTGCACAATTTTATATATTGGTAATGTCCAAAGCAAAGCAATTGTTATAATAAATGAGCGCATATTTATTTTTTGATACTTTAATCCGTCCACTCTGAATTTTTGAAGTCCCAATGGAGCTTTCAGTGTCTTGAAGACAAACTGAGGTTGTCATCAAAGCACACACTTTGGCCCTATTCAAACCATGAGTCCGAATTTAATCTACTATCTTTTCCCTATTTTCTCCAACATTCTTACACTGCTTGGAAATCACCTAATAAAGACATTGAAGTGAAATCCCTCCCGTTTTTAACGTCTTAGTTTCTGAGTTATAAATAGCAGATCTTGTTCAGGTTAGCTCAGATAGAGTATCCTCTCTGTAGGGAGGATATTGGCCTATCCAATGTGCCCTGGTGGCAGAGTGAGTTATGTCCTGAAGTACTACACACACGGTAGTGGTTTGAACCTGACAGCTGTTCCAAGGGAGAGAAAGGAGACTGTCTGCTCCTCTAAAAGACTCAGAAACCCTAAGGGCCAGTTCTACTGTCCTGTAGAGGGACTGTGAGGGAAAATAAGCTTGATGGCAGTGGGTTTTATTGGACTATCTCACCTAATTGAAGAATTGGTTTAGAATTTGAAGGGGAGTATAGGCTTCCAGACCAAATAAAACCAGGGACAGAAATGTTTTAAAAACTCCCTCGCTTTTCCTCCTCTGGATTCCTTCTCTTTTTTGATTTATTTTTCCCCTCTGGATTCCTTCTGTTGATAAACATTATTTTCCTTACTCTGGCCTATTGGGTTAGTGAATTTCCTGAATAAATTTTGCAGCTATGTATTTTGTGGGGGACCTGCAAAGTCTTTGCATGAGACCTCTGGTTAAGAAATTTCCTATTTTTCCTGGAACTGGAATTCATAAATCTCTAGGTATCTGTTAAGGGACTCTGTGTGCTTATTGGGACAAAACACTCAACCGGGCAGTTTCAACACCAGAATTTTGGGTCAGCCAGAGGCAGGTGGATAGGGCATTCTTGTTCCTTTTTGAGTATGTTTAGAGCCCTGCCTGCACATGTGCGACCTCCCATAGAAAAACAATGGAATGAAAAGTGTGGGAATTTTTCTATGAACTTTTTGAGCTCCCATGTAGCTTCTAACTTTATACCAGTATTATGTAAGATAAAATCTATGGATATCCTTACCTTCAATAATGCTTTTTAGAAAGAATAATTACTACCATAATTTTCTTGGTTCTAGCTCAACTTAATGAAACATTGACTAATTCATTTAAAAGCTAATGTTTGGCTATTTAAGGAAAACAGCAGGTCTTTTTATAAAATCAGAATTCAAAGTATATCCCGAGGATGTGAACTATAATAACAATCTTCAAAGTTTAGTGCATGGGTTCCCAAACTGATTTGGCCAATGACCTCTACTGGGGGAGAGATACTCAGCACCCTAACCCCATCAATTAAAAACTTTTGTGCTACCGGCCACAACCCAGATAGAATGTAAGTACCTACTTTGGTGGCCTCCTGGATCCATCAAGTGTCCCATGGGGGGTGCACTGTTTTGTGACATCTCACCATATCAGCTGTTCTTTGTAAGCTTCTTGGTTAGTCTCTTCTTTGCCCCAATTGCTATTTGTGCGTCAAGCAACCATGTTGTAAAAACATTTGCCCTTTAAATATTTCAGACATCCACTTGGAAGAGGCTTTCAGCATTGGGTGAGCTTTGGGTCAGGTCAAATAAAGGCAGTCCTTTTGAGTGGGGTCTTGTCGGTAGGGGCAGATGGGTCCAGTCAAATGCTCACAGCTTCACTTTGCTCCCCCAAATCCTGGAAATGTAGACTAGTTGTCAGATTACTTGTGGGCAGGTGGTGGGACAGTAAGAAATTGCAGTGCCACAGAGCTAACTGCACTTACGGAGATGAGGATCAGATAGCTCTGTGCAATGCACTCTGATATGCTGCAAATTTTTGCTTAATTCTTGGAGTTCTCACAGTTGGTTTTTTTTTTCCCAATTATTTTATTGGAGGCTCTTACAGCTCTTATAACATTCAATACATCATTTGTATCAAGCATATTTGTACACATGTTGCCATCTTCATTTCCAGATTCACAGTTTGTTTTGACAGTTTTTCCAGCACTTGTATTACTTTTATGGAGAAGCAAGTTTTTGAAAGTTCTGACTGGATATTTTTTCTGATGTCCTCTGTATATTAGACTTTTATTTATTTATTAAATAAAATATTCTTTTTCCTAAATACAATTCTTTAGAAGAACATATTTTAGTCATATGAAAAATGCATATTTATAGCTAATAAAATTGATTACAAAAATTTTTGCTGAGCATGATCTTGATGGCTTATTGTATATATAGATCTACAAAAATCACTAGAGAGGTTATACTAATACAAATATTTTAAATTTCTTATTTATTCTGTTTTGTATTTTTCTTGGGGGATGGAGTAGAATACATATGAGGGAGCTACAAATAACTTGTGGAAACATTCCATAATCGCTTGTTTACATTTTCAATGGAGTTTCTGAAGCCCTCTCCAGGGTTGATGGTTATAAAACAAAACAGTGCTTTCTGTTTTTAAATCCAGAGACCCCTAAGATAGCATTGTTCACAGAAAAAAATGGATGGTAAATGGTCATTAAGGAATTTCTCATTCCGTTTCTGAGGGAGAAGGCCCTTTGTGTTCAAAAACCTTAAGTCAAAGCAGAGTTTCTGAGTTTTCACATGGTTGACCAGATGACTTATTATTTTGGAAGATGGCCTTGCAGGATACTTAAGAGCATCTCTGAGTTCTTTGGAATAATTGCCAATAGGCATCTTCTCAACCAGATGGTCTGACACTACAGCTGCCACATTGGGAGAGGCACAGGAGCTGGCAGTGTTTCCTTCTGTTGGACATGGGACCACCACAAGGCACACTCCCAAATTGTAAGAGTAAATATCCCCGGCCATTGCGACATGTCTCTTGAGAGTGCAAAATTACTCATGGCTTACAGCCACTCAATTGCAGGAGTTATTTTGTAAAGGAAAGCAATATATCTGTGTTATTTCAAAATGAGATTTATCTATTGGGGAGGTCTATTTGTTTTTTGCTACCACTTATTTGGTTACTAGGGTCACTAGCCTTTCATCAGGAAACAAGATTAAGTCTTGACTTCGTAACATATCCCTTGAGTCTCATTTTAATTTCAAAGGTAAATAGTCAAGTTTTAGTACAGCGTTGGCTGAATATGTATGGCATTTTGTTTTAACGCTGCTTCTGATTCTAATGCTGGCTATTCCCGCTTTGTACAGCACGCTCAGCCATCGCAGGCAGTTGTGTCAACGATGGAGTGCACATCATTAGAGGCTACAGTTTATCCTCCACACCCTTTGCGACCCTGTGTGGTGATGAGATCCCTGCTCCTGTCTCCATATCTGGTCCATTGCTGCTTAATTTCTACTCTAACGCATATATCACAGACTATGGATTCAAGTTTTCCTATCGGATAGCTGGTGAGTAGCCATAATGATAGAACTTGGAATTGAATTTCCCTTTTCTTCTCTGTTTCTTGGTTTGTGTTTATTAAGATTTCAAAACCTTGCAATGTACAATGAGAGTTATTTAGTCATTGGGTAAGCTTTCAGGGAACTCATGATTGTTTAAAAATGAAATAAAGTAATGGCTACATAAGCCTATGTTTAATTCACTATAGATGTATCCCGGGAGTCTCAGTACATGGATACTTATGGGCATAAAGAAAATAGCTTTCCCAGTAAAGTGAGTTCAGCTGAGACCATAGTAATAGAAAGAACTTTCAAAGGCAGCTGCACTTTCTTATTTTCAAAATATGAAAATAGATATGCCTATGGACAGTGTATAAAACACAGAAATAGCATAAAAATACATGAAGCTCATTACAATTTTGATGTTATACTATGAAATTAATACAGCATTTTTAAAACTGCAATGATAGTGGAATATTTTCTACAAAGTTTGATCCTTGTCCAATGAAAAGGAAGAAATCATTATGCATTTTAAATATTTGTAACATAGCTTTATGGTGTTTTTTATGACTACCTTTTTATTAACTCATAGGAGTAACTGAGCATTCTAGCTGTTGATCTATGTGCCTGTTTCATGCTTGTTGATGAATAATTGAAATTTGGGCAAAGGTAGTACTTTCCCTTCTCACAATTAAATAGAAGTACAAGGATGTTTGAAAAAGTTTATGGAAAATGAAATTGGGGCTGAGCCCTGGTGACGGAGTGGTTGTGCGTGGGACTGTGGCCCACTGGGTTAGAGGTTCAAATCCAGCAGCAAGGCTGGGCCTCCTACTCCCACCGCCAGAGGGCTGTGATGTCCAAAAAAAAAAAAAAGAAAGAAAGAAAATGAAATTGAAAGGTAATGGAATTTTTCGATGAACTTCTGAAAGCACCTTCAAACATAGGAACTGTGAGTTCTACCTTTGAAACCACAGTGGGAACCAAACGTGAAAATACCAAAATGATTTCCCTTATAAAATTCTTCACTTGATAAAATACTTTATATAACTCTGTCCTTTACAGAGGAGAATTGAATCTCTACTGTGGAAAAGTTCCAGATATCAGTCCTTTCTGAGACCATATTCCTAGGACATGTCTTGGATCCTTCCTGTTTTTTCTAAACTTCCCCTTATCTCCCTCTTAACAGTCTTTCAGTTGAATATAGGGATTAGAGCAATGCACATTATGGCCATTAATTTGACTCAGTTTTATTTCTTTGCAAGATGAACCTCTAAGCATGCTTCCCTACTTCCTATTTCGTTGCTTTTTCTTTCCCCTCCGTGGAAAAGTCACAGTATTTAGTAAACACCGTGATGGAATGTTTGAGGTGCTTTAAGAAAAATGATTCTCTGGCTCATGGTTTAGAATCCAGATGTAGATTTCTGCATTATCTTTGCCAATATAATAACTTTGACCCGTATATTCCCTTATCTTTGTTTCAGCCTGTGGTGGTGTGTTCAACTTGTCTATGGGCATCATCCGGAGTCCCGCCTACTCCCATGCAAACTACCCTAACCACGTGTACTGTGTGTACACCATCATTGTAGAAGAAAACAAATTGATTCAGCTCAAGTATGTGGGAAAATGGCCCTTTTTAACCAAATTGTTTTGCCTCCCCTTACAGAAGGGACATGTTTTTACTGGTGGAGAGGAATGATTCTCATCAGAGGTAGACAAGAGGCCAGACTGACTCCAGACTCATGACGCCATTGAGTCTGACTCAACGTTGACACCAACTGTAAAAGAGTATTTTCAGTTCTCCTCTGTGAAGGATAGAATTGATGCCTACAGTGACTGTAGGCTGGGGGAGAACTGGCTCTGGAGCTTTCAAAGACTATAGCTCTTGATGGGAGTAGAAAACATTTTTCTCCAAAGGACCAGCTGATAGTGCCATAAGGGGATTTCATAAAAATGGTAGAAAGAATTCTATTTTCTTTTCATTACCTTTTGCCAAGAACTTTTCAAATCCCCCTGCACAGGGGCCTCAAGAACAAGTTTCCTTTGAGGAATACACAACTTGCTTTCTTCCTTTCCTACAGGTAAATGATATTCAAGAACAGGTTTAAAAACATACACCACAGCAGTAAAAACTGTTGCACCCTCTCCTCCCTGCCCCCCACTTACAATAGAGCTTCATGTAATGGTTTGAAAGCAATGGGGGCACCAACCGTAAGAGAAGGATGTCTCCATTAGTTGGGCATTTACTGTACTAGGGGACTTCAAAAGTTTATGGAAATATAGATCTATTCCATTAAAATATACGGAATTTCCTCCAATTTTTCTTCCAATTTTGAAGAGCCCTCACACATGCTGTACAAGGATTTTTGACTCACATTCATTATTGTATTTAACTCTTAAAACAGTCTCATATGGTATGCAATAATTTCTCACTCACCCATATGAAAAGGGATGCCTACAGAGGACAAAGACATACAATGAGATGAAAAGGGAACAGGGGATCCCTGTGGCCCCCCAACAATCACTTCCTTCCTGTTGTCCTGTGTTGTCTCTGAAAGGGTTAAAGAATTTTTCTTGCATCATGAACACATTCAAGCTGAATCTATACATCCTCATTAAAATTCTTGTCTTTACCCTATTGATCCCCAACAAGAATGATGGATAGAATGCACCTCTAGTTTACCAGAGGGATAGAGACCAAGGCTGCTTTCTTCTTGGATAATGTCTTTCTTTCTAATGCTATGCTTCAGTGACACGCAACCTGTTATGGGAAATTCTGAAGATCAGTACTGTTCATGGCACTGTAAGATTTCATGTAAAAGCTCATGAACTGGAACCATATCTCCTTTCTCTCTCCAATACATTTGTGATTGTTTTTTTCCCTAAGTATGGTGACTTTACCTTTTAGGACATTGTGCATGACATAAGTCTGATTTGATTACACATCAGTAACTGGTCTGTTATCTGGACCTACAAGAAAATGTGGACCTAGCTGAGCCCTGGTGGCACAGTGGTTGTGTGCGGGGCTGCAGCCCACAAGGTTGACGGTTCAAATCCAGCAGCAGCTCTCTAGGAGCAAGGCTGGGCTTTTTATAGGAAACCTGACCTTTCCCCAATTGCCCCGCCCCCTGCCCCACTCCAAAGTCCTTTAAGTTCCAAGGAAGAAAGAGCAAGCAAAACCTACCAGATAGCTAGAAATTCTATGAAGAGATAACCTGACCAGGAATGAAAGCATAAAGGTGATGTTTGTCTTTGTGTCTGATATAGTATCTATGTCTAGCATGTGTGTATTACAGTTCTGATATGCAGAGACTTCAAAAAGTTGATGGAAATAGTCCATTATCTTTCATTCCATTTTCTCACATGTTTTGAAATTCCCCTCATGTCTCTCCATCTGTCTGTGTATGCACCTATGTATGTATCAATCTGTCTATTTTTTCTTGTAAAATTTAATTTTTTAAATCTATTTTTGTTAGTTTTAAAAATCATTTTAGTGGGTGCTCATAAAACTTATCCATACCTAAATCCATTGTGTCAAGCACATTTGTACATTTGTTGCCATCATCATTTCAAAGCATTTTCTTTCAACTCCTAATTTTTCGCCTTCCTCCCTCCCACCCTTCCTCCTTCCCTTCCTCCCTCCATCCCTCATGAGCCCTTGATAATTTATATATCATTATTAATTTTTTATGTGTAGTATTATTTTTTCTTTGGCATATTTCTCATTTGAGTGACTTTTATTTTTAACTTTTTTTCCCCAATGAGTTTACTGGGTCAAATCATTATTAATTTTTCATGTTTACCCAGACACATGTTACTCTTAACCTCTTTTATGTTGTCTGTCACCCTGGGAGATGGTTATATATAGATCATTGTGATCAGTTCCCCACTTTCTTCCTCCACCTTTCCCTTACCCTCCTGGTATCACTACTCTCATCATTGGTCCTGAGGTGGTTTATCTGTCCTGCATTCTCTGTTTCTGGCTCTTATCTATACCTGTGTATATGTTCTGGTCTTGCCTGATTTGTAAAAAAGAATTGGGATCATGATATTGGGGGGGGAGGGAGTATTACAGAACTACAGGAAAGTTGTATGTTTTATCATTGCTATACTGCACCCTGACTGGCTTGTTTCCTCCCCGCAACCCTTCTGTGAGGGGATAACCATTTGCCTACAGATGGCTTTGGGTCCCCACTCCCCCCCATTCACACTGATATGTTTTTTTTGTTCTTTGATCCTATTGACACCTTGTGAGCACAGACTGGTGTACTTCTTCCATGTGGACTTTGTTGTTTCTCAGCTAGATGGCTGCTTATTCAGCTTCAATCCTTTAAGATCCCAGATGCTATCTCTTTTGATAGCCAGGCATTATGAGCTTTCTTCACCACATTTGCTTCTGTACCAGCTTTATCTTGAGAGATCAAATAGGAAAGGTACATATCATGGAATGCCAGATTACTAGAACAAAGTGTTCTTGCTTTGAGGGAGTACTTGAGTAGAGGCCCAATGTCCATCTGCTAATACTAAACCTATAAATATGTGCACATAGTTCTATTTTCATCATTATATATAAATATATTTACATACATACACACTGGTATTTAGACCTCTATTAATGCTCTTTTCCTCTTCGTCCTTTTCTTCTACTTTCCTCTTGTCCCACTATCATATTCAGCCTTCATTTTGGATTTTAGCACTTTCTCTCGGTTACATTGCCCTTGATCCAACCTTACCAGTCCTCCCACACTCTCCTCACCAGCAATTTTAAATCACTTGTTGTTCCCTTGCCTATAGTCTTGTTAACACCCACTTCCTTCCCTGCCCCCCATCAACCTTTCATGTCCCATTTTTCTTATGGTGTTATTTTAAGTGTTTTCTAACAATTTCACCACATAATAACCCTATAGGATATAGTAGGGCTTCCCATATGATTCCTAAGAATATGATCTTTATGGGAGCAGATCATCAAGTCTTTTCCACCACAGTGCTTCTGGTGGGCTTGCACTGCCAGTCTTTTGGGAAACATTTGAGCACTTAATGAGGAACACCTACACACAATTTTTAAAGCCCTTGTCCTGTATTGGGTCCCTAATCATGCTGATAACCACAAGGAGATAGATGGGGCTTTCTACTGGCATGGATATTTACAGTCTCAGAAACTGACAGGTGTTTCTGACCTCTGGGTTCTCTGAGTTGGAATCAGTGGCCATGAATTTTGAGTGTACATACACATAAAGACTCTTGTCTATAGACTTATGCTTTTTCCATCTTTTGACCAATTGCTAGGGCTCACCATCTCAGAGTTTACCATACTATTTTAGAAAAGTGTTTATTGTGTGCCTTTTATCCCCAATGTTTTATTATGTGCCTTTTATGAACCCGAAACCTTTGAAACAGGTATTATTTCCCATCATGCAGAAGGCATTGCATTTTAAAGAACATAAATGCCTCTATCAAGTCTCTTGAAATATGCTGAGCAAATGATGTCCTTCCAGATATCTTGGGTGCTCTTCTGGGCTAATGTTGCAAAATAAATGTAAACTATCAGAATAGCAAGCCAAGTCTTTCTCCTGCAGGGTGGCTAGTGGTTTCAAACTGCTGACCTTGCAATTAGCAGCCCAATGAGTGAAAACTGCACCAGGCTTTAAAAAAATTGTATAGCTATGATTCAAGCCAACACTTGTATGTGATTCAAAGGGAAGAGGAAAAAATTTATTTCAATCTTCCTTATCAGTTTGAAAATTTTAGTCAACAAAATCCACTTGAAAAAGACGTTTCCTTTCCTTGAATTTCTTAATACAGCTAAAAACAATAAGCCCAAGAAAGGAAAAGAACATGCAGAAATGATGAGAGGATATCAAGGAATTTGCTCATGTTTTTCATAGGAAATGTACCATAATAAGTACCGGTGGCGTGAGTGGTTGAGTGCAGAACTGCAGCCCGCGGGTTTGGTGGTTCAAATCTAGTGGCGGCTCTCAGGAGCAGCACTGGGTAGTGCCCACAACCACCAGAGGCAGTGATGCTCCCCCCCCACACCCAAAAAAAAGTAACACACACATACAAAAAATAAGTACCACCATTAAATCCCAAAGAAAAAATATACATAGAAAGTCTTACTTGAGGTTTATGGAAGTTATTCCTAAAGACGAAATCCTTGTATTCATTACTTGATATAGAAATAACTTGATGCTGAACCCTGGTGGCGCAGTGGTTGTGTGCGGGACTGCAGCCCACAGATTTGATGGTTCAAATCCAGCAGCAGCTCTCCAGGAGCTTGGCTACTTCCCTCAGGGCAGTGATGTGAGAGAAAAAAAAAAGGAAAGAAATAACTTGAATAGTTGCTTGAAATGAAAAAGCTGAAGGTCCAGGTTAAAACAGGGTTTTAGAGTCATGGGGAGATTCAAGGATTTTTCTGTCTGGTGAGATTATAAAGGTAAAAACTCCCCAAAGCATAGTCATTAAATTCAATATATTCATTTCTCACATTCTGCAATCCCAGCCTCATGGAGCTTCCCATCCTCATGTCATTACGTAGGAATGGTATGTGGCAAACAGAGTGGTTTTTAAAATTTATTCCAAATACAAATACATTTTTATGATGTGCATACTCCATTGCCCAAAGTGGTTCTTATGGTCCTGCCAAACCTGAAAGGCTATCGAGCTGTGCGATAAACCCTTCCAAGTTCAGGAAAGATGAGAGGTGGGACTGTGTGGAGTTTCCAGTGACCACCTCCATGAGCACAGTATGCAAGTGTGAACGTCTTGTGAGAGCAAGGGAGGTGAGCTGATTTCCTACCACTGGTATTATAGAGTGTATTCATTTCCATGATAAACAATGTATGTCACAGTCTGAAATAAGTTTTCAAACTCATGGCAATAACAGTAACTTACATTTGTAAATCTCCACTCACCGCCAGATGCCATTTTTATTGTTTGCATGGGATATCAGTGAGTCTTATTAGCCCCAGCAACTGTGAAGACAGGAGTATGGAGACTGAGGGAGATTAAGTTGATATCTCAGACTCTCAGCCACGATTTAATCCACCCTAAGATACCAGCTCTCTTCCTGTAAATGAAGAATATCACTTATGTTTCCAAGTAATGGTGGTGCGTAGTTGACATAAAATTTTTTAGTGGTACAGAGCAATGGGTATGTTGCTTTAATGTTAACTAAAAATCAATTCAACTTGTTAATATCAATTTCCAATGGGGTCAATACAAAAAGTCTTCAAAAGTTTAATGAGGAAAGTCCATTTGTATTTTAATATAGTATCTTTTCTGACACAAACTTTTTGAGGATGACTGCTTAAGTTCTGGACTATAACCTCATTGATCTTCAGGTCTGTATCTTCTTTGTCTTAATATCTCTAGCTCCCTTCCTGGTTTTGAAGGTACTTGAGTTTTGATTTTTCTTTTCAGGGGGAAGTGGTCTGGGAGTTAAACTTTTGAATTGATCCGAAAAGCAATGTATTATTTATAATTTCCCCTAATAAGTAAAGGTTAGCTTTTCTAATTTCAGTCATTGCCTGGCCTTTTTTTTTCTCTCCAAGAAAGGAAGGCACAATTTAAAAGAAAATGTAGGGAGAGAATCAGGATTAACACGGTACCTTTCACAGGTTCGGTGATTTTGCTGTGGCTCCCTCCCCCTCCTGCTCCCAAGACTACTTGGCGATTTATGATGGTTCAAGCAGCAGTGACCCCCTCCTTGGCAAATTCTGTGGCTTCAAGATTCCACCAAACATTAGGAGCACTAATAACACTTTGACCCTGGTGTTCAAGACAGATGCATCTCACACAGCACGAGGCTGGAGGGTCGTCTTCCAAAAGACATTAGGTAAGAATATCAGACATGGAGGTCCTGATGGTGGCCAACCTTTCTGCTTTACTTCAATCATTTTGCTTCATTTTGTTTTTCACTTGACTCCAGTTGTGTTTCGTGTACACTTCCCGAGGTAAGTCTTGTAATGCTGTGGTTTTATACACTTTCTATGTTATATAATGCATGTGTAAAGTATTTCATTTGATTGATATAAATCTCAACAAACTTCCTCTAATATACAATGCCAAAATCTGTGTCCATGATCATATCATGTGATTCCTGAACTTGGTGTCACCAGGGAAAGTACTCAATCAATCAAACAAAAATCCCGTTGCCTTCGAGTTGATTCCGTGCCATAGCATTATCATTTTCTAGAGTAGAGTTGTTGCATTGGGTGTTTTTGGTTCAAAAGAGTAATTTTATGTTTAGAAAACATCTCAGTCCAGTCCAGATCAAGTTCATAAGTCCAACATTAGCCCATATGTCTGATACCAGTCTGTAAGTCCCTCTTCAGACACACGCAACACATGCAATGACACTCAATGCAGAAAGATCACAAGCCAGTGACTGGAAAGTCATGGGGATACAGTGGCAGAGGAAACATCTCAGCACTGACAGGGGTCTCCACGTGGCTCCTCTAGTGTAGCTCCATAGGTCTTTTCAGCAGGAATGTCTCACACAGCAGGAGTGTGTGTGCCCCCTCCGAAACACTGCTTATTTCCTTAGCACATCTAAATGAGGTCATCAAGCTGCAACTTGAAAGACAGGCTAAACTTCACCGCTTTGCTCTTAATTTTTTCAAATTGACAACAGATTATATAACTACCATATATTTTAAAAATAAGTACCTGTGTAAACTTA
This sequence comes from Nesogale talazaci, assembly GCA_004026705.1. NCBI lineage: Eukaryota > Metazoa > Chordata > Mammalia > Afrosoricida > Tenrecidae > Nesogale > Nesogale talazaci. Next base: position 14,200 of record PVJH01019503.1, read on the forward strand.
ACTTCAAACTTAGAATGGTTGTTACTCATTTCCCTGTGTTTTTTAAATTAATAGAGCCTATCAATCTCACAGTGTAGTATGATTTATATTTGACTTTGGAAGATGTTTTGATTTCCCTATTTAAATGTAGGTGTGAGTATGTGAGTACTCTTATGAAAACTAAGAACTCTTCAAACAAATTTCCTTGAAAACTCAGAATGAGGACAATTTTTTAGCATGTTAACCTCACCCACTTTTTAAACTCTTTCTCTTCCTGCTGTGGATAACTTTCATGTCCATGTGTGATGTGATGCAGAATTTACTGTAACCTTCTTTACATTAGAGTTGTTATCTCTCATGCATTTCTATTTTTTCCCTCATGTACTTGCTTTATTAATCAGAGGGTAAATCCCACTGGATGGAGAAATATAAATTATGTGATTCAATAGCTGGAAGAAACAGACAAATTGCAAAACAAAATGAGTATTGGAACAAATTCTGTCAATATCGGCTTCTTCAAGAAGTCTAGAGGAAATAAATGTTGACACTTATTGCTACAAAATAGTCAATTTTAATATTAGCAGTATTAAAATCTGAATTAAAAAGGTCTATCAAAAGCATTCTATAATTTCAGATCCACTTTATAAGGTTCATAAAATAGTTGTATCAAACCTGTAGTGGCTTTAGAATATCTAATAAATCCGAAATGATACTTTTTTGGGGGGTAGGGGGCGGGCATCACTGCTCTCCGGCGGTGGGAGTAGGAGGCCCAACCCCACTGCTGGAATTGAACCTCCGTCCCAGTGGACCGCAGTCCCGCGCACAACCACTACGCCACCGGGGCTCTGTCCAATGATACTTTTTACAAAGAAAACAAAAACTAAACATGTTGACTTCAATCTATGTTCCCATTAGCTGTGCTCCACTTTAAGTGCAAAATTATTCATACTAAATTTCAAATACTGTGCATTTGTTTGGTAACTGTACCTCGAGAAATGTGTGTACAAGAAGGAGAGAAGTCTGTGAGACTTCCTTGATGACTGCTCTTCCAGAGGCTGCAATGTGAATTCTTCTGAAATGCGCACTATTTGCTTTCCAATGGTATCTTGTGTCATCAATGTAGCTCCTGTATTTTCCAATCCATATATGATCGCTTCTTTATCTTTATCCTTTGGGTCAGCAGTAGAATGCCAGGCTCAAACCTGCCCTTGTAGTTTAGCACCATAAATTGTTCCCTTTTGTTGTCTTCTCTCCCGAATGCTTCTACATGCCGGGCCAGTGGGGGAGGATAAGGCACATCCTTGTTGTGCTGAGGTGTTTGACTACACAGGATGATGTGTCTGTTCTGATAAAGCTGATGCTATCCCTGTTTCAGTGATGTCGCCACCAACATTGTCAAAGTAGACATCCACTCCACCTGGACACAGCTCCCCTAGTTTTTCTGCCATGCCCCCCTTTTTATAATTAATTGCACCATCAAAGCCCAGTTCTGAGGTTAAGCAGGCACTTCTCAAGTGTTCCACAAATTGCCACCTCTCAGGAACAGCCCCCAAAATGGCCAATCTACCGTGCCAAAGATCCACAAGCACCAGCAGCCCCACTGACAGCCATTGCCTGATTGGATCCAGCAGGTACATGGGGTTTTTTTTTTAATCCAGTCAAGGAAGTCAAACTGGGCATTCCTAACCCTAGCCCTCCAAGAAAATATGAGAGGTGACCATTCACAAGTTGTGGGTCTACCTTTAAAAGGAGATTTCCATCTGGAATAGCCTTGGTTGTCCAAGGTCAATCGAATGAACTCACAAAATCACCTTTAGTAAGTTTTTCTGTTTGCTTTCCTCTGTAATTTCAACCCCTCCACCATCAACCACTTGACTCAGTTGTCAGAGTATGAGCCCATCACTGCCAGTGTCTTCATTGATTATCCGTTGTATGTAAGGGTTCACAGGAAAAGATAAAGTGTTTTCACTTGTACTTGGCCTTCAGTGATAGGATCTGGTAAGGTGGCTTCTTCCACATGGAAATGCTCTGTCATCAGATTATCATTTTTCCCAGGTTGGGAATTCCACACCAGAATTTGGACAATCATGGCCTGATGTATAAGGTCATTGCACAAGATTTCTGTACAAAATGATTCCTGGGGAAAAATGGTCTTTGGCCTCAGGTAATTCAGGCTCATTCATCTTCCCATACTTAGAATTAAGTCTCCTTCATGCAACCTGCCTTGACAAACAGTGGCCTCTCGTGCTTTACTCACCACCCAGGACCTCAGGAGAGCTCCCTCTTGTCATTCTTGAGCGACACAATGAGATATTTGTGTACTGAAGTCTTTCCGATGTTCCACAGGCATCATGACAAATTATTTCAGAAACTCGGTTTCTGTGGGTATCCGCCAAATAACTTGAGGGTCAGTCACACAGTAGTCAAGAGGGAGAATATTGTCTTAAACAAATTTCCTGAGTCAAGTGTCATACAAAACACAGAGGGCAATTTTGGCAGAAAAATTAATTTTCCTTTGAAGATTTTTTTTTCCCAAAAAAGAACTCATAAGTTCTTGCCTTCAGCACAGACTTCAGCATCAAATGCTGCATGCTTCATTTGATATTGTTGCCTGCTTTCATATTTTTTTCATTATTCCTATCATCCCCTTGGTGGTACAAATAGGTAGCTTGCTACCACTCAAAAGTAGGCTTGGCAATGCTATGGAATGGAGTTTTACTCTGGTAAGCATCCGATCCCCGTGAGTCAGCCTCAACTTAACCACAACTGGGTGAGAGGTGGAGGTGGAGGCGCAGAAAGAAGACAGAGCACAGTCAGGGCAAAGAGCTCAGTGAGGAAGGAAAAGTAGAGAAAGGCTTTATTTATGTATGTATTTATTTATTTATTTGGCATCACTGCCCTCTGATGGTCGTGGGAGCTACGCAGCCTTGCTCCTGGAGAGCCGCTGCTGGACTTGAACCGCCAAGCCCATGGGACTGCAGTCCCACACTCAACCACTAACGTCACCGGGCCTCACCCAGAAAGGCTTTATTGAAGCAAGGAGGAAACCCCTGGTAGGGGAGCAAGAGAGCATAGAAAGGGACGCAGCATTCTGAGCTCCCGGGCAGGTTCTGCAACCCGAAGAGTTAGGTTAGGGAAGTTGCTCCTGGTAATGAGTTCATGCGATATATGTAAGGTGTGAACCAAGGATATGCAGCCAATAAGGGGAAGGGAGGTGACCTGTTGGACCATCTTGTTTTTATCAAGCTGGCTTCCTGGAATGCTGAGGGAAGGGGCTGTGTGAACTCTGCCCAGGGAGCTATGTTTCCTGAGAGGTAGGGGAACAGGAGCTGCCTGGTCCAACCTGGCCCCAGCATTGAGTCCTTTTCCAGAATGCATTTCACATGACCATGGAAAGAATTGTCTTTAAAACCCTCCATCTGTCAGAAGTGTCCAAAGCCAGAGTTCCATTACTTCCTGGAAGTAACTCATTTTCTTAGCTACAGAGAAGACATTTGTAGACTAGCTGTGTTTGTTTGTTTGTTTGTTTGTTTGTTTGTTTGTTTTCAGAATTGAAATCTCACAGAAGGGAAATCTTGCCTTGTCAGAAGCATTGCCTGAGCATGAGCCCTGGCATGTGTATATTCCATAGGTGTTTTCCTCTGGTCCTGGAGGGGAGTTTCAGTGCAGAGATCAAAAATGGAAAGTCAATCCTGGCCAGCATTGTGCTACTGCTATTTTTCATGGGAATGGCTTTTATCATCTTTTCATTTCTAGAAATGCCATGGGCCACTTGGAAATATTCGAGAAGTTAATTAAAGCAATCCCTGATGGTAATTTTTCACTAAGTAGAACATGCCATGATTTTGATGTTACTCAGCCTTCAGTGCCACATAGATAAGTCTACTGGTCACTATGTTTACCTCTTGTAAAGTTTTATTTGGTTCATTTTTTATTGTGTATGGTGAGGGAAAGGAGAAGGAACAATTGGAATCGATTTAATTCTAGGTGTTGTAGCACCTTCTTCCTGACTCCAGCTCACTGCCATCAAGTTGGTTCTGGCTCATAGTGACCGTATAGGACACCGTAGAACCAACACTTTGTGTTTCTGAAGCAATAAATCTTTACAGGCCCAGAAAGCCTCATCTTTCTCCCTTGGAGAATCCGGTGGGTTTGAACCGCTAAGCAGCCCCTGGTGTAACCACCAGAGCCTCCTTCAAGCTACAAGTCTGCATAAAAAAAGACTGGGACTTGGCGAATAGGATATGCAGCCTCACGGCTCCCTATTGCCCATGCAGAACTGCCTTACAGGAAGGAAAACGAGCCCTGGTGGTATATTGTTGGGCTGGAATCCCCAAAGTCAACAGTTCAAAGCTACCAGTGGCCCTGTGGGAAAAAGATGGGACATTTTCCTGCCCTAAAGAGTTCTGGCTTTGGAAAGTCACAGGGCCAGTTGTAGCCTGCCCTGGAGGGTCACTCTGAGTCAGCCTTGACTTGACGGCAAGGAGTTTCCAGGGTCAGGGGATGAGCAAAGGTTTAAGGTGTTGAAGATGGTCAACTTTGGTGAAAAGGAAGTCTGTCCACCACCAGGAGAAGAGATATCAGGGAGCCGGGGAAGGGCAAACTATTGGGAGATTGGGCTAGTTGGCAGTTTACATTGTTGAATACCAAGTTGATGACCAGAAATGCCAAACCCCACCGAATTTAGAACAAAACAACATATAAATAAATTTTAAAATAACATTGCATCACCTTCCATGTAGAGTGGGAAAGCAACTTTGTGATAGTTGTTGAGTTTCTGGCATCGAAGGGGAAAGACTGGGCCAGGCAGAGAAGACTGTTCATGTGGCTGGAGAAAGCCCTATTGCCACTGAGTAAATACTTGGCATGGCATGGCAACTATTCCATCTCTGTGGCCTTTCTTAGCTGAGCATTATGAAGAGTTAAGCACTCCACTTCTAGCCATAAAGGTTTGTGGTTCAGACCTACTTAGAGGCATCTCAGGTCTAGGTGTGCCTCCCCACCCTGTAAGCCCAACAGAGAAGCTCCTGGAGTCACTTATCAGTTGATGGTCTGCATCAGAATCCAGCCTATGGCTGTGGGCTTGAGATTTGATTTTATCTGCAAGAAACATCTTAAAACTTCTTTTTCCCCAGTAAGTATATTTTCATTGATATTGAGTCAGAAGAAATTCAAGGGATTTCTAGTTTTTTTTCTCTATTCCAAAATATGTAATCAAATTAGGTCTCATTTCATGGAGTGTCTACTGTTAAGGGACCAAGTGCAATGTATGTAAGACAAGAGAAAGCAAAAATAAATAAATGAGACCACCCATTCACAGGGTTAGGACCTTCTTGTCATGCAAATTTAATTTTCCCATTTCCCCTAAACAATGCAGCACCACATGAATAATTGATCCCGAGTGACTGGTAACCAATGAAGTGATAATACTGCACTTCTGGACCTTCAAAACGGAAATGACCCTCAAATCTCTGGGAGGCCAGTAGTTTTTTGTTTTGTTTTGTTTTGAATTTGGGGAGAGTGTATAGTTCTGCTCACTAGGAAGTGGTATTTGTGAGTACATAAAGTTTAAGAAGCCATCGACTCTGAGGATTTGGTTGAAGGGGGGGCTTGCTCTCTCAAGCGAATTGACATTTATAAATTGGCACTGTGACACCTTTCATTTCTGCCACCTCTTGACCACTTTGGTCAGCTTTAGCCATGAGCCTGCTTCTGTCTGTAACTCATCAAGAATCTTGTGGGGGATGAATGTGCTTTAACCATAAAATCCCCCTACTTGCTCACTCTATGGGTGTCATGTCTAGAGCGTTACTCAGTCAGCCTGTTCATGACACATGCTCATCATGTTATCGCAAGACTTTTAGATAAAGGGTAATGTATTTACTGTGCATGACCACAGTCGTGTCATATTTTTCTAAGATAATATTCTATCTTTCTAAAATAATACATTTTGGAACTTTTCTGCAAAACTGCAGTGAAAACACCTGAACTTGGCCCAACGAGGAGAAAGGTTTGTAGGTGTTTGGGTCACTTGAGTTGCCAAGGAGAGTCAAGAGTGACCCCTGCTGGAGGAAGCGTCTCAGAGGCACAGGGCTGTCTCCTGGAGCTGACTGGCAAAGGCTAAGGCAACACTAGGGACTGTTGGTTCAGTTCCCCTAGGGCTGTAAATACTGGGCGAGTGACTCAAAGCTCCCAGCCCACTGTTGCCCACACCCTGCATATGGAGCGAGCATTGGGGTCACTATCTGGCTTCCTCCACCTGGGGTCGATGCCATACACAGGATGAGTCAGGTGGCATTAAGGTCAGACTCAGAGACTTTTCCTATGAGGCAAACACAAAAATAGCAAAGCATTTATTTAACAAGGACAAAGTGAATCATAGTCCGACAAAGGTGGAAGCATGGCCAAATAGAAAGTGCTGGAGAGCAGGAATCAGGTGGGCATGGTCCCATCGATGCATTGCCTGGTTGTGCGGCGTGGGAAATGTCCTATAAGGTAGCTAACATTTTATTTACTGTAATAAAAATTCATTTGAACTGTTACCGCTCTTTTGTAAACCTACACTGAGGATCCAATAGAAAATTGTTTGAGCTATTCTTAGTCAAAGACGTAGATGTCAAAGACAAGGGCTGTATGGATGAGAAAGAGATGTTCAGAATTCCTGTGAAGCTGTGTCCTAGGTGGATGTGGCAATGGTTATCTATCTCCACAAGAGACCACTTCCCTGTGCACATGTTTGCTAATCTTGCTTTTCTTTGAAACCCACTTTTGTATCAAAAGTTAAATTCCAATGAAATCATAAAGCCCTACAAAGACCTGCCACTTACGTAGTTGTTCCTTCACCAATCCAGAACAAAAACAGATCCATTGCCTTCAAGTTAATTTCAACTCAGAGCAACAGGATAGCTTCCGAGACTGTACATCACTTCTGTTTTACCCCCAGTTTTATTGTGTTTGCAGTGGAAGTTTATAGAGCATCTTAGGTTTTCATTGATGTTTCTGTACAACTTGTCCAGTTACATTAGTTATATTGTTTTAATCCATAGAGAGCAAAATAAAAAAATTAAAAAAGAACAGATTAAGAATGGATTAATAGGGCAAACAAATGATAAAATGTCAGCTTTTTAGCACAGCTATGTCTGTATTAATTCACTTTCTCATGGACCTTGTCTGTGGACAGTGTTTTTCACATCTCTGATCCATGGTCCTAGGATAGTCAATGGAGGCTTACTCCCCTGGCATTGAGGGTGGGGTGGTGAGTGTCTCTGCAGATAGATTTGAGGCCTTTTGGGCTTTCATTGCTATTTATCCTGAGGCTGTGAACCTTTACAAAAGCAGAGCCTCATCTTCCTGTGGGGGATCAACTCAGGGTCTTGAACCCCCAAGGTTTGCAGTCTAGCTTTCTGAACAGCTGTAGCTGATGGAACAGCACCTTCAGGCCGCTAGCCATACTAGCTAAATAAATGCATTAAAGAACTCCAGTACCAAAGAAGAAGCAATATGGCCCTGTCTGTTTATGTATTCATATTTTACTGTTGGTATTTGTAAATCATTTTATGAGGAGGGGGGCTCTTGCAAAACTTATGACAACCTATCAACCAACTGTGTGAAGCACACTTGTGCATAGGATGCCATCAACATTTCCAAAACATTTTCTTCTAACTTGAGCCCTTTCCATCAACTCCTCTTTCTCCTCTCCCTCCTCCACCCTCCTTCCCTTGTACTGGAAGCTCTTAAATATCAGTTTTATTGTTTTGTCAGGTACCATTTACTATTTTCCATTAATATTATAAAGCTCCTTTTACAGAATAATATAGTTTTGTGCACCTATTCTACCTTCTTTAATATTAACTCTATTAAATAATAAACTACTTTTCAGTAAAAAAGAAAAAGGGGGAGAGAAAAGTGAATAGACAAATTATGTCAACTTAATAATTACATTGTATCATAATACAGATAAAACATGCCATGTGTTCTCCATTATATATAAATTAGCCCCATTTTCACAATTCAATGATCGTTCAGATAATTCGGCTATTATACAGGGTACTAAATTGGATCACTGACATCCTCAGAGGAGGAGTGCCAGACTGAATTCAACATTTGACATTACATATCTCTGGATTTTTATCTGTTACCTTAACACCTGGAAAATGGATGTGAAACATGCCTTTGCAAGACAGCAGAGGACGGGGAGAGGAAGCTGACCAGGCTTCACTTATTAGAGGAGAAGGAAAAGAAAAGGAGAGGGAGGCAGAGAGGCCTGAAGAGCCCCTGGGGGCACTAAGCTGGAAAATGCTGTCATCACAAGACATCCATTGCAGGCTCCAGCTGCTAATTATTTTTTCAGCCTCACAGTCTGGTTGTTTGAGAGGCCTTCTACAAATCTGTACTTTAAAAATATAAAAATAAACCTGTCAACATTCAGCGACACTAGTTGTGTGTATAGGCATGTCTCTGTGCATGGCTTAGCAGACTGACATTAGCTGCAGGTACCAATCACTTTTAGAAGTACAAGTACAGTAAGACAGCTGAATTATGACTTGAGCAATTTTACAAATCATTGCTCAAATAACTCAGTTTAGTCATAATGGGAGTATTACTTGAAAGCAACCAAGAAATGATCTTGTTCTGTTCCCTTAATGCGTTTGCTCTGTCTGATAGTCAGAGAATGAGATGAGCGGAAACCGTAGCCCATTTGTAGAAAATGAGAGGCAGCTGATTTTTGCCCTTTTAAAGCTTGCTAACGTTCACTGGTGACGAGGCTTCCCCTGGGAGAGGATGCCAACAACAATAACGGCAGTTTATTTTTTGCAGTTTCGTAGAAAAGGTGTTTTTTGTTTTAGTTTGTTTTGTCTGCTGAACGGGAGCTATAGAAATGGGATTCAGAAATAATGAATAAATGTCTCATTTTGTAAGACCTTACCCCAAATTTTTATTTTGCATGACCTAAGCCCCAGCCACACTCCTCCAAATGCCACCCCTGTTTTGCCTCAGATAGCTCAGTGATTTGGTTTAAATAACTTGTAACCCGAGAGGCCCTATAATCATCATGATTTTGGGGGGTGGAGGGTGGGTGGTAGCTTGGCATTCATGTGGTGTGCTCAGGAGCATAAAAGCAAAATCATCTTGTGAATGATGAAAATTTTCAGATATTCTTTGGTTACAGATCATCTGTCTAGAAGTAGACATTCTTAGGGCTGTATAACTGTTTTTCACCTGTTTTTAACATATAAAGAGCTTGTTATGTTTTTACAGTGGTTCCTTTGCAAGGAACACGTGCCAGGAAATCCTAGGGTGTAATGTTCATGTGGTCTGTCATTAAGCACCTACTATGTGCCAGCCTGGAGCACATCATGCCTTTCATCATTTATTACACTTAATCTTCATGACCATCCTAGGCAGCAGACATGATACATCTTATGATGAGATAGTAGCAGCAAAGGGTTAAGTAATTTGTTCAAGGACAAAGATCTTATCAAAGGAGAAGTCAATCTTGGAATGAAGTGAGCTTGGCTCTGAAAGTCACACTTTTTTCTATTCACCTTTCATTAGCTTTTGAATGATCAAAAACAGTCCACAGGGATGAAGAGAGAGTCTTGGGAGTATTCTGAAAGATAAATCATTTCTCTCCTTAAATGTTCTGGGCAGAGTTACTTTTTCCCATTCCTGTCTTCTCAGTTGGCACCATCCTCTTATCAATTTGTACCTCCCCAAACCAAAGCAAACTCACTGCCATCCAGTCAGGGCCTTAGTCATTTTGTTTCCAAACCGAATTCTACTACAAAGTGATGAGCGAGGGAGAAGAGAAGAGGAAATCAAAAGTACAAATATGTGTGTGTGTGAGCCCCTCCCCCCCAAAAAAAAAACCCCAGATTTTTTCAAAGCTATGTATTCAAATTTTTTTTACAAAGTACTCTCTGTTATACTTAATACATTTGTCAAATCCTCGATTTCATTCTTGGAAACATTTTTCAAACTCATCTGTGTGAATAGCTGACAGCATCTCCCTAGTTTTTTCCTTCACTTTGTCTACATCATCAAATAGCTGTTCTTTCATGTACCTCTTTGTTCTTGGAAACAGAAAGAAATCTATGGGGCAAGGTCAGGTGAGTCAGGTTCCTGGGGCAAGAAAGGCCTGGTATTTTTTATCAAAAACTGGCACACTGAGGTTGAGGTGGCTGTGTGAATAGGTATATTGTTGTGGTGGCAAAACTCAGACCCCGTCTACCAGATACCAGGCCTTCTTTGTCATGCACTGTTCCTTAGGGTTTCTAAGACTAAAGCTTTATGGAAATAGACCTCCTCATCTTTTCCCACAGAGTGATAGCCTACTAAACTCTTTGGGGTAGGGTCATAGAACATACCCTGTGAGTCAGAATTGACTTGACAACATACAATGTGTGTGTGTGTGTGTGTGTGTATGATGGTACTTCAAAAGTTCATGGAAGAATTTCTTTATATTTTCATCGTTTTTCCACAAATATTTTGGAGTCCTCAAATATTTACATTGGATGTGTGTGTGCAATAAAAATTTATATTGTATATATGTGGTGTTGGGGAAGCAAATGTTGCATCTGTCTTAAAGACACAATGGACAAAAATTAGCGTAGTTATGCAGAGTCTAATGACACTGAAAGATATGGATTATGACGATGCTAAGAAATCATCTCTGACCCCAAATAATGGTCTTCAACTTAATCAAATTCTTTTTCATTATCTATCAAGTCAAAGAAAGTTGTTTGTATATTTTTATGACATAAACTTTCCTTGGTGTTCATTCATTCAGTTACAGCTTGGGAAAATCACTAAGATATAAATTGACTTCCAGCTCACTTAGCAAGTCTTAAGCAGTAATGAGGAAAGCAGTTCCAATTTCTATTACATAATACTTTCACTGGAGTAATAAAGCTTAAAATAGCAATAACTCTGTTAATCTTGTATCATCAATGGCACAAATCAGTTTTCGTGCTTAAATTTTAAAAATTTAAAAGTTTTCAATTATGATCTGCCTTTATAGATTCATACTCTTTATCTTTTAGACTACAATCTATTTTATTATTTCTAAATAGCACAATATTATAAATCCTACCTTGTCTAAACAGAAAATGTTAAATTAAAAGAATTTAATCCTCTAGTTTTCAATGTGGAGTAAATATAATACTTTTCTTTGAATAGCATTGATATACGACATGTATCTTGGATTTTATAAATTTATAGAAACTTTTGGTAAATCTGCAGAAATCTAATACTTGGGGATTAATTTTTCCTAAATAAAATACCAGGCAGCATTTATCATTTTAAAGTTTTTGCTAAGGAAGCATTTTCCCACTAGAACTTTACTCCCTTAAGATGTGCTTAAAGTCCTCTTGTAAAATTTTTATTGCTGCCTATTAACTCTTTCTTTATAATCAAATTTACTATGCCAGTCAACTAAATTAGCTCTTAAATACAGGTTAGCATGTAGAACCAAACCTATTTTGTCAGTATACATATTCACATATATACACAGATTATATATATAGACATGCATATGTGCACACATATACACTTATAAAAATATACATAATAAATAATGAAGTGGAAACAATTGTATGAAGAAACACATAAACATACCACAAAGCAATGGTCAGCATAAAAAAACTACACATGTTCTATTCATACTTCAATTGTTTATGCAACAATATTCATCTTCTACTTACTATACAGAACATGAGCTGTTTGTTGGGGATACAGAGATGAATTTAGCATAGTCGCTATCCTTGAGAAGCTCACAATCAACAAAAGGACTCAAAAAAATAATTGTAGACTGAGTTCCGATGGCATTGTGGTTGAGTGGGGGACTGTGGCCTGCTGGCTTGACAGTTCAAATACAGCAGCAGCTCTTCAGCAAGGCTGGGCTTCCCACTCCCACCACAGGGTAGTGATGCCCCCCCCCAAAAAAAATTGTAAATTCAATGTGACAAGTGTTTTTTAATAGTAGTATGTAAAAAGAGTGGAGGTTTAAACAGACCTCTTAAATCTCAAATTAAGTTTGAACTCTATGTTCTGGCTATTGAATACCACTCTTTGTTCATGACTTTACATAATATATTGGTTATGTTGAACTGTACAGCAATGGTAGTCAAACCATCTAGTTCTTGTACAATAGACTTGTTGACCAAGGAACAGAACTGAGAATCTAGAAATAAAGTCTCCACCTATGTGCCACTGATTTCAGCATAGGCCTGAAATCTACTAACTAAATGGGGAAAAGACTAGATATCAACTTGCAAAGAAATAAAACAAGGTCAACAGCTCACATCATAAATCAAAAGAAATTAAAAACCAGTATGGCACACCTAAAATCATCATAATAAAGATTATAAAAAATAGAGACAAACAGGAATCCTAATTTATATATAGCCCAGACTATCAAACATTATCAAAACTATCTACTCAGCCAGCTAGACAATAGGAACTTCTAAAAGTTAAAGTCAACAGTCTTCTCTATAAGTACAAAAAGGGAATCTACAGATTGGGATAAAATATTTAGTAACAACAGATCTCGGGCTGAGCCCTGGTGGCATAGTGGCTGTGTGCTGGACTGCGGCACACAGAGTTGGAGGTTCAAATCCAGCAACAGCTCTACAGGAGCAAGGCTAGGCCTCCTACTCCCCCCATGGGGCAGTGATGCCCACAAAACAAAACAACAGATCTCATAAGGGACTGAAATCTAAAGTTTATAGAAAAGACAGAGATATTATTGGTTATTGTCATAAGCGTAATGGGCATGCCTGGGCTTCAGGGTTTAGCAGTCCCAGACAAAGACCAAAGTCGATGTCAGAAGAGACTCTGAAACTTGCTATTGGACATAGACAAGAAATAAGTGAGTGAAGCCATGATGATGTAAAAGGGTTGAACAGAAAATGTCAAAGGATAGTTTGAGATGACAAAGTAGGATATGATGATGAAGTGGGACTTAGGCAAACAAGAGGATATGCTCCACATTTCTCAAGCTGGAAGAGCTAAAGGAAAAAAGTTAAGTCATAACTTGCAGTAATGCAGGATTATTTGTATGAGACTATTCAATGTCTCAGGAGAAAAGAAAAAGAAGATGGAAATACTGTACAGTCACTGTTACACACACACACACACACACCGCCAACAACAAAATACAATGCCTTGTTGGTGTGGTGGAATGTCTGTTGAGTAGCTAACTTCGAATTAGCAGTTCAACATGTTACCACTACACCACCAGGACTCTTGCAGCTGTATAGTAACTCTTACTTTTGGGTTACACAAGGTAGAATGATGCTTCCCGTGTTCTATTTATTTGTCAAGAGGAGGATTTGTGCCTTTTCATGTGATTTTAGCATAGGCTTGTTTTGGTGTACAAAAGTTTTCATAGTTATGTTAAACTTATCCATGAATTTGAGGAAGAATTACTATACTATATTTACTATGTCACAGTTCATGAACATGATGTCTCAATTTATTTAGATTTTCCTTGAATGCTTTCCTAATTTTCAACACAGACACACTGTCCATATTTCATTAAGTATATATCTAAATGATATTTTTCCTTTGGAGGGATTATAAATGTTATTGCATTCTAATTTTATTTTTTACATATTCATTGTTAGTAGAGACGGAAATATTATTATTATTTGTGAGCGTGTTATTCTTACATCCTGAGACTTTCTGAAGTCCAAGTTTATTTTAGGAGATTTTTTTTTTGTAAATCATTTTACTAGGGACTCTTGCAGCTCTTATCACTATCCAGAGATTTCAGGAGGGTTTTTTTGTGTGTGGGCATCAGTGCCTCCTGATGGGAGTAGGTGGACCAGCCTTGCTTCTGGAGAGCTACTGCTGGACTTGAACCGCCAACCCTGTGGGCCACAGTCCAGCACACAACCACTACACCACCGGAGCTCAGCCTCAATTTCAGGACTTTTTAATGTATTATTCTTGCCATTTTCTACATGAGTAATCAAGTCACCTTCCATCTTATTTTTTACCTTGCAAGACTATATTATTTTCTTACTTGCTATTTACACCGATGAGCATTTTCAATAGCGTGCCGACTAAGATTGATGAGAGCAAATATCCTTGCTTTATCCCTGATCTTAGTTGGAAAACATTCAATTTGTCTCCATTAAGTATGATATGAACTGCAGAGTATTTATAGATATTCTTTATCAAGTTTGTGACATTCCTTTCTGTTCCTAGTTTGCTGAGAGGTTTTACCAGGAATGTGTGCAGATTTTGCAAAGTCCTTTTTGTGTGTGTGTCAAATGATGCGATCGTGTAGTTTTTCCTTACTAAATCATTTTTTACATTTCAAAGTTGATGAGAATGACTTTCCCATTCTCATGGTTTGCCCCTGGTTTAAGAATGCATGGGTAACGTGTTTTCAGCGATACCAAAATAATGCAAAATAGAGAGCTGTCATACAGCTTTCCCCACTCTGTGTTCTTTATATCCTGTTTAGCTGCTTCTCTGTGGTCTCTGAATTCTTCCTGGCTGCTGGATTTCTATTTTTTTTTTCGTGGCATCACTGCCCTGGTGGGAATAGGAAGCCTAGCCTTGCTCCTGGAGAGCTGCTGCTGGATTTGAACTGTCAACCCTTTGAGCTGCAGTCCCACTACACCACCAGGGCTCAGCCCAAGATTTCTATTCTTTCATCAAATGATTTGTCTTTTAGTATTTTGTTTTAGGCCCCACCAATTCATTATCTCTAAGTGAGCCACCTCGAGAGAAGCCTTGGGGAAAACAAATCATGTTCTGAAAATGAGTAGCGTATTTCTCATGCATGGGGCAAATATTACACTGACGAATATCTCCATGTGTGAGTATGGCCGATGGTGATGGTGGTTTCTATCACGTGGATTCTGACCCAGAGAACTCTGTTGTGACTGAGTGGAACTTCCCCGCGGGGGTTTCCTAGGCTGTCCTGTTGAGGAGAAGCAGATGGCCGGGTCTGAATGTGAGGACAGAATGATAAATAAAATTTGTTTTTAGAGACAGGACAACAAACAGGATCTTTTGAAACCCCCTTCCCTGTTTTAAATGACATCACTCTGTTGGATCAGTTGTTGACTGCTGCTCTGAAAATCACAGTCTCCTCAAATGAGGCTTATTCAAAGAACAATTAAGAAGAGGAAGCCCTATAGCCCTGTGGGGGAAAGGGGTTGAAGTGCAGCTACCTTGGTGCACTCCTGTTTCCTTAAGGCACTGGCTTTAAATGGCATCATTTGCTGATACCTTTGCTTCTGTTATTGCCGCTTCCTTCGTGAGCACATAGAGTCGCAGATGGCTGACGGGAGTCCTGGAAAATGCGGATCCTAAATACAGCTAGCCATCCGCCATCTGTCCAAGTCATGTTTGTACAGACACTAATGGATATACTCTCCAGAAGACTTCAGTAACCCCAGCTGCGTGTCACGTCAGCCACAAAGATGTCCGTGCTGAACGCAATTGATCTTCCTCCACTCAACCCTTTCAGCTACCTTCTCTGAGATAAGGTGACAATTTCTTACCTTATCTGATTGACCCTGGCTTATGCTTCCTTCTGAAGTTTCATAATTGGAAGGGAAATAATTTGGGATTCAGTTACTGATTTTTAATTAAGTAATTCTGGACCCAGCTGTACAGTTTTTGAGGGGTATCTGTTTCCACTTTTTTGTTAGTCCCAAAGTGATTCTTTAAAAAGAAAGAAAAGAAAAGAAATAGCTCTTTTGTGAGAAGTTTTTTCAACATGGAGAAGAGGGTTAGAGTGACATTTGTTCTTGGGCACAGGGCATGTCATTAGAGAGTGGCTGTAAGATAAAGCTTCTGACACGAGCTGACGGGTGAAGTCAGTGCTGATGGATGGGATGTGTCGGCACGATGGAGAAATGTGTGGTAACTAGGAAGATGATGGATGTATCGTGCTCAACAACACACCAAGGTTAACATGTCTTACCAGTATATGTGTGTATGTGTATAATTTTATGAAGAATGGAAGTTATTTTCCCTGTTACTTCTATACCTGTGAAATAGCAATTTTTTTTTTGGGGGGGGGGAGAAAATAATCCCCAAAATTTCCTTTGCTAAAATTCATCTTTACCTTTTCCTAATGATATTTTTGTTAATATTTCTATTTTACTATATGAAGAGCAGAGTCATTGAAAAATGTGTGAACATTGCAGCAGGAGAATTAGAGCAATCATAACCCTTTTCTGGCCCACACAAACTCCCATGAATTCATATGCTGATTCGATTCCTTGAATATTTTGGCAAGGATGATGGAATGATAACACTGGTTGTCCATTTTCTTTCATTCTCTGTACTGTTGTCCCTGGGTATCCTTGAGGGGGTGGTTTCAGGAAGCCTTCAGATAATAAAACTGGTGATGATCAAGTTCCTTTAAAACAAAAGGCAAGATATTTTCAAATAACCTATGCACAATTCCAGGCCACTTTAACTCATCTCTCCATCCCTTGAGGTTCTTGGCTCAAACAAAGAATATACCCGTCTTGGAAAATCTAAGGAGCACTTCTGCTCCACCCTATTGGGGCTCCATCAGGCACCGCCAGCTGGACAGCAGTGGGTTAGTCGTTCGTTACATTACTTACAATGCCTAAGACCCTGTAAATGCTCTGGAAATGGCACTTCATGTTCTTTCTTGGCCTCTGAGGCATCGCTTCGACTACCTAATTGCTCCTTCCACCCCAATCCACGACCGATACTTTGTTTGCTTTGGATTGAATTTGTGGATGTGGAGGGCCAATATTTTATGCATCAAGCAATGTGCTTTGTTGCAGAAGCCAAACAAGCTATTTGCGTGAGCATCTTAGCATGCTGTTACCACAGTGGTCCCATGTAACAAACCATGCAGAACTCAATAGCATACACAACTACAGCCTCTCTTCTGATGGCGTCTGATTGGCAGACTGGCTGGCCTGCTTCTACTCTTTTCAGACTGGGTCCAGGGTTGCTCCACAAGAAGCCATCTTCAATGTGGATTCAGTCTTACCTGGGCCAGGATCTCTCTGGGCTCAGATGGCCAAGCCAAACCCCTCAAATACACTTAAACCCCCTGCATATTTCCTGCCTCCTTACGTTCCATCATCTATTCTAACTCATGCCGAGAAAGGATGTGCAAACACACTCAGTGGCATTCCAGGGCACTGAGAAGAGACTGAGTTGAGACAGGTGAGTGTGTAGGACTAAAAAGAACCTCATTTCTCCCTCAATCTTGGACAACCCAGGCTTAACATTTGAGGAGTCTTACTCTGGGGTTTTCTACAAAGAGGATTATGTACCATAGGACGTCACCTTCATTACGCATACTATTATGATTTCTGCGTGATCAGTGGTACTCAGTATTCCCCATTACAATTGTCATTTGTCCTCTATTATTTATTAGTCACCATTAACAAACAGTGATAAAATATATACCTATCTACTAGAGTATAAGCTGAGTTTTTTTCAGCACATTTTTAATGCAGCTTTTATGGTAAAATTAGCTGCCTTGGTTGGTATTCAGGTCTGCTTATTTGGGTCAATGTATACAGTAGATTGGATTTGTTTAAATAACATTTGATTTCTGAAAGTGATTGTATGAATAAAATAATGCTTAATAACATAATTTTCAACTCTTCATTGTCTCCTATTACTTCTAGCGCAGATGATGGTCATATCCTCCTAACTGCTTTCATCCCCTCCAATCCTGTTCTTTCACATGTAAAATGCTGCTTGCAGATTAATTTTCTGATCAGAATTAATTAGAAAGCACATTCTGATCCACTCTTGAGGCAGGGACAGGAGTTTTCAAGTGGATCTCAATCTGCCTCATTATGTAGAATGTGGCTTTGAAGCTTCTGTGCAGAATGACACCACCTTATTTTTGGAGTCTGCTTTCTCATTAGGCTCCTTAGAGTGCCATGCTATTTCCTGAAGCAGCCTTGACCTTTCTCGAATGGATAATATTAATTCCTGTCCATTCATCTTTGGTTGTGTGAGTCTTTCAGTTTAGAATCATCACCACTCATTCTATTTGTGGAGTCTCATGAACTGAATCAATCTCCACTCCTTATGGATTTCATAAGCCTGTTCCTGTAGCTTTGGGGGCACTTAGTTCCTTTGTGGTGTCATCACCATTAGTTATCTGTGTCTTGTCACTGTAAATGGACTCCCTGATTAATCTCTTTTTTCCATTTCAACACAAAGAATTGTACTTTGAATATTCAGGTGGATATATTGTGCTAGTCTGGGTAGACTAGAGAAACGAATTCATAAACACACATATGGACATAAGGGAAAGGAACATTAGGATACAAGAGGAATGGAACATTGAGAAAGCATCCCAACTCAGTCCAGTCCAAGGTCATAAGTCCAACATTAACCCATACATCCAATACCAGCCTAAAAAGTCTCCTTTCGACTTATGAAGCACGTGCAACAACATCAGAACAATCACGGGCCAGTGGGTGCAGAATTTTGTGTATCCAGCGGCAGTAGACTCATCCTGGTGCTGGTAGGGGTCTCCCCATGGCTCCTCATTTCCAGGGCTCAGGGTCCATCAGCAGTGCCCATTGGCGAAAGAAGCATGTCAGCGCTAGCAGGAATCTCTCTGTGGCTTTTCCGGCTTCAGAGGTCTGGTTCCATCAGGGTAAGGTCATGTCGTGTGGCTTCTCCGGTTCCTCCAGTTCATAGGACTCAGGGTCTATGCTGCCATCTTGTCTTGTCAGTAGACCATCTCCAAGAGACTGAGTAAAGTCTCTCACCTCCAATTTGAAAATACCGTAAGACTTCCCAGAATTCTCAGGAGAAAGCCATGCCCACACAGATGCCTCATTAGCTATCTCCAGATTGACAGGCTAGACTCCACCCCTACACTCCCCGTGCTGAAACTGACACAGATCAGTGTCTGCCACATATATTGAGTAAACAAATGTTGTAGCCATACATTCATACCCTAAGTCATTCTGGTTAGCTAGGGATTTCAGAAAGTTAAAGCAGTTTCCTGAAATCACAAGCCATTCCCATTGGACTATAAAGCTATGCAAATTCACATGCTATCCTTTTCATGTCTTTTTCTCATGTGCAGAGTCATAACCAATATGTGGTGCACCCTGTGCAGAGCATAGAGCTCACGGTATGGTGTATCTTACAGATATATCAGAGCCTGGACTCCTGGATACATTCCAACTCCAGAAAATGCCTGAGTGTGTAAATCTTCTGCGTACTATGCAATCAGCCTGATGTAGAAGCTAGGACCGAAGCAGCTTATGGACTAAGGCGATATGTACATGCACTATACTCAGGATCTGGAGTCAGTCCCGAGGAGGGTTGCTATTGTTGGCATGTCCTACCACGATTGAAAGGCAAAGTCTTAAAGCCCCCACGGTTGAAAGCAGCCCTTCCTTCCATTGTTAAAATAAATAGATGGAATGAGACAAGTAGCTAGGAGGCCAATGCCTGTGAAATTTTCCTTTGGAGCTAGGAGTGGTCTGTATTTCTATAGGATGACATTGTTCTCTATGAGCGTTGGCTTGAGTGCCTATCTAATTCCTCTTCCCATTTGGAACTCTTTGGAAGCTTTGGAACTCTTTGGAACTCTTTGGAAGCTTACTCAGTTAGCCTGTTGCCTTGTATGGTCTTCTTACCTCCCTGCTGACTGGGGAAAAAAATAAACCAAAGTACATCCTATGTGCTGATGATTTTGTTTCATTTCTTTTCTCTTTTTTTTCCATTTCTTATTCGTAGTACAGCTCAACCATCTTGAGAATATTTCCTGGGACTGAGCCCCGGTGGCATAGTGGTTGTGCATGGGAATGTGGCCCACTGGGTTGGAGGTGGAAATCCAGCAGCAAGGCTGGGCCTCCTACTCCCAGCACCAGAGGGCAGTAATGCCCCCAAAAACAAACAAACAAAAAAAGAGAATATTTCCTGTCACTTTTTTGTAATTTTATTCTGAATTTTAATGTTTTGGATTTTTTTGTTTGTTTGGTCTCTGGGATTTTTAAATCTCAAATTTAATAGACCACTTTCTTGAGCCACCCTCCATAGCTCTGCCTGCCCATCCCCCACTTTTATTTGAAAAAGAGAAAAGTAACATTAAGAATGTGATCCAGCACGAACAGCACTGCCATGTTCAATGTCCCTGGAGCCCTGTCTATCATGGTGTTTAAATAAAAACCACTTTTTCTTGTAAGTTGCATAAATTCCTCACAAATTCCATTTTCAATCTTATCATGTTTATAAACATTAGACACGTTCATATTTTCCAACTCTTATATTATGCAAAAACTGTATGTCACATTCGATTTTTCAAGGTCAGAAAAAACTCCAGTAATTTGCATCAATCTGCTTTTCCCAAAAGGCCTCTCACTACAAATCTTTTTAAAGCAATAGTGTGAATGAATTGGAGACAAATGAAGTGCTGGATTAGGATGTGGAGAGGAAATGCTGTATTTTTCTAACCATAAGACATACCTGACTATAAAGAAAAAAATATTCTGAACCAAATAGTACCAGCCTATTAAAATAAGATAAAATACATTAATATTCAACAGTGGGGTTAAGAACCATCATCACTTTCATTAACAAAGGAAGGGAGACATGAGCTGTGTCAATCATGTGACTTGATTGACATTGAGACTCCAGGAGACGTTCTCCCAACACACAGCAATCCACAGCACGCAGACAGCAGCAGAAAGTAAGCAGCCTCATGGGATCATCAACAAAAGTTCTGGGGGACCACATCTTTGGATCATAAGATGCACCCCCGTGTCCCCCCTACTTTTGAGGGGAAAAGTGTGTCTTACGTTTTGACAAATAGGGTAAGAAATGAGGAAGCCAGAGAGCAAGTGGAAGCAACATATCCATAAGTCCATTAAAGTTTGGTGATAAATCTGTTACTGTTCATAAAGGTGTATTAGAAATATAAGATAGATTTTATTAAACCCTACATGTACAGTGAAGGTATATCCTGTTTGCTTTGTACATTGATGTCTCCTTTGTTTGATGCAGGGCCTCGCCAAGGATGTGGAGGGTATCTGACAGGTTCAAATCACACTTTTGCCTCTCCTGATTCTGATTCAAATGGAAGATATGACAAAAATTTAAACTGTGCATGGTTCATAAGTGCACCTGTAAACAAACTAATTAAGCTCACCTTCAACACATTTTCTCTGGAGGCTGCAAGTATTTCCCAGAGATGTATTTATGATTATGTCAAGGTAAGGTTATTCTATTTAACATAATCCATTCATCCCAGACTTTAATTATAATGCATTCCAATATATATCATGTCAGATAAAATTTGCTTTTAAAATAATGTATTTTTCCAGGATGCTGTGTATAATAACATAGATGCTCTATCTTTCTATCAAATGACTTCAGAATGTTATGCACTTTCTGACCTTAGCCTTAATTATACCTGCTCATCCATCACAACTCTGTCCATAGACCATCCAGGGGAGGGAGGGTTATGTGGAAATTACCTTGGAAAATCTTCACTTAGACGACCTTATCTGTAATGAATACAACCACAAGTAGTTTACCTATTTCATGAATTTATGTATTCACGTCTTACATTACCTTATATCCTTGTATCTTAGTTTGAAAGGTTTACAGGAAATAAAGAAACCTCTCTAGTCAAGTCGTGAGTTTTTTTCATTTTTAGCTTATGTATTTTTCACTGTGACTGTGATTTAGGGTTCCCCATGCACAAATTCATGTGATCTGTTTCATGTCATTGATGGAAGCCCTACAGTATAATGGCACCCTTCCCATGACCTTTTTGTTTGTGGTTTCTTTTTATCCCTCTTCCCTGTCTCCACCTGCCTTCTGAACTTTATTACCCTTATGACCTCCTATGGTTGGATATTCTAAGGAGGACATATGTGTGTGGTGTTAGCGATCACCTTAGAGGTCAGTCTATTGTTTGAAAAGGTTGAGTCATGGAAACTGCTTCCCTGCATTTCCTGTGTATGTTCACAATATATTCCCATTCTTCCTCGACTGGTTCAGCCTATGTGTCTATACATGCACTTAGAGATTTTTATATAAGAGTGTGTGGTCTTTAACTCTTATATTTCGCTCAGTATTTTCTTCTGCCGCCATCATTTTTTGCTGACCTCCTTCTTATTGTCTTTTGCCTTCCCCTTCAACCCAAGTTCATGTGTGTCAGCCTTCCAGTTAGTGATTTACTCTCCCTTTCTTTCCTACCCCGGATAACCTGCAAAAAAAAAAATCTTTCTTCTTATGGAACTTCTTGGCGTTCTATGAGAGCGATCATCAGATAGCAGTCCTTTGACTAGAGATTTCTTTCCCTCAGCAGGCCCTGCAGGATCCCGCAGATTAGGAGGTGCTCCACAGGCTCCTCGTTATTCGTCCACGCTGCAGTGTTCCCATGGGTGGGTCTGCAATGCTCTGTTTCTCTGGTCACTTCTTGAGGGGCATTGATGTTCTTCCCATTTCTGTGGTGACTGTTCAAGTTTCAAAGTTACTTTTTTGTTTGTTTGTTTGTTTTTGTGGGCATCACTCCCCTCTGCTGGGAGTAGGAGGGCCGGCCTTGCTTCTGGAGAGCTGCTGTTGGATTTGAACCGCCAACCCTATAGGTCTCAGTTCTGCACACAACCACTACATCACGGGGACTGAGCCCTAAAGTTACTTTTTATGTTTCTTCTTGTACTGCATTAGGGATGAGTATTTCCAAAGACAAGTATCCACAATTATCCATGAAGTCAGTCATTACCCGTAGAAATGCTATGACACACTTTGGGAGGAACATTAGGAAGCATAGCAAGAACTCTGTTCATCAGCGGGTAAGATCCCCGCTAATATGGAGGATGATTCTGGTGGGAAATTAAGGAATGATGCATACAAACCAGCAACAAACATTTCAGAAGGGCTAATATGTAAATACCAACTGATGCATGAGATACAAGCTTGAAGCTCTGTGAACATTTAATAAGAAGAGAGTGAAAGAGTTATAGTCCCAGAAACCAACAGGAACCATTCTATCTTATCCTACTGGGTCACTATGAAAGAACGAGAAGGCTAGAATTACTGGAACAAGATACTGGTTTCTGCCACTATCTGAAAGCTAAGCATGTCACCCAAAATGACATAAAGCCAAGAAGCATAGATGTGACTATGTAAACCCACAAAACAGATAAACTAACTGTAATTATATTTATTATACATATGGTTATTTATTTGAAGATTTTCCAAGTTACTCTCCACCAAACCCTCCATCTAATAGATTGTCCCTGATCGGTGAGCAGGCCTGCTTAAAGCTAGTATCAGAAGGTGCCAGGTATTCTATATTAAAGATTCGTTTATATTTTTTACCGTGATAAGTGTCAAGCTGAGGCAACCAGAGGATGGTGGTGTGACTGGGAGAAAACTCTGATGTCTTAAGGTGCAGAGTCTAGTTTGGTGATAGCAACTGATACCTCGAGGACAGTCAATGGGGAGAGAACAGAATGGGAAAGAAAGCACCACCAGTAGCAGAGACAGGGAGAGGAGAACAATGAGTAAACATGACAGTGGGGCAGGAGGAAAGAACAAGAAAATAAAAATTATATATACCTATACATATATAGGTATGTATAATACATAAAGATAGGTGTATTTGTCTGTCTCGCTCCCTAATTACATACACACACACACACACACACAAAATAAGCAAGAAGATGGACTTTGGACCTCTGTTTCAAGCTTACCTCCGTACAAGAGCGGTTTGTTCTAAGAATGTGACCATGTGTGGTACTAACCTTCCTGACACGATCACCAAAGGGGAAAAAATGTGTGCATGAGCAAATGTGGTGAAGAAAGCTGAGGGTGCTCAGCCATCAAAAGATATATAGCGACTGGGATCTTAAAGGCTTGAAGTTAAACAAGCGACCACGTAGCAGGGAAGCAACAAAGCCCACATGGAAGAAGCCCACCAGCCTATGTGATCATGAGGTGCCACCAGGAACAGGTATCAGAAATCCAAAAGCCAGAAATCAAATTGATATCAAGGAGTATAGGCAAAGTGGAGACCCCAAACACACCTGCGAAATAATTGGACAGGCCCACACAGATGGGTCACATGGAAGGGCTGATACATTCAGGGTATAGTACAGCATTAATGAAACCCATGACTATCTTCTAGTTCTTCAGTATTTCTTCTTCCTATGATTATGGTCTTAGTTTTATCTCCAATCTTGTGAGACGTGCTTATGTTCATGTGTATCATTAAGACCGTTCGATGCATGAAAGTCAAGATAGACAAACCCTTCAGAAACTGTAATGGAGAGTAATGATGTCCAGAGGGTACAGGAAGAGGTGTGTGTTTGTGTGTGGAGGGAAATATTATAAAGCAATGATGACTATATAACTCCACTTGAAGGAAGCACATAACAGAATGGTAGGTGAACAGACACACTGGAAGGTGTAAGATATAGCAAAGATAAATTAGTAGATAAATTATATATCCGTATATTATCAAGGGTTCCTGGGGGTTATGGTGAGGGAGTGAGGGGATAACGTGGAGCTAATATCAAGGAGTTCAAGAAGAAAGAAAATGTTTTGAAACTGATGATGGCAGCAGTTGTACAATTATGCCTGATTGAACCATGGAATGTTACCCTGTCTGTAAGAGCTCCCAATAAAATGTAAAAAAAAATTGAAGAAGAAATTAAAAAGAGCAATAGTAAAAGGGCTTTACTTACATCAAGAAGAACATGGTATTCTCTGAAAAAGTCATTGCTCGACCTTGACTCAGCCTCAAAAAAGATTAAAAATAAGGCAAAGAAGACAGAAAAGGAAACAATCAAGATATGAAGAAAGAGAGGGAGAAGACACAGTGCAATACTGAAGTCAGAAGATTATTTTACAAAGGATGGGTGGTCAATACTATTAAATTGTAAATGAAGGACCAAGAAAGGTTAAGACCAAGAAAAACTCATTATATTCTCTGGCAACCATTTTAATAAGGTATCGGGGCAAAAGTCAGAGTAGAGGGAGTTTGTGAAAGATTAGAGATAACGAGGCATGTCAATGCAGGTTGAAGTCCCCTTTTCTAAACTGCCACCACAGTGCACAGTAAAAGGAATACTTAAGACTGTTCAAGAGCTTTCTCGTTTTCATAGGAACTGAATTAGCTCCAGAGAAAGGCAGGTTAGGAATTCAATCCTAATTTTACTAGGTGATAAGTGTCCCAAACTGCCTGAGTCTTAGCCACTTTATTTTCTTATTTAAGTCACATAATAGTCTGTCCCTTGTAAGGCTCTTTTTAGGACAATTACATAAACCAGAGTGTTTAGCACTGGGGCAGCATTTATTTGTATTGGGGGGGTGAGGGGGAATCACTGCCTCTGGTGGTCGTGGGCGCTACCCAGGGCCACTCCTGAGAGCCGCCCCTGGATTTGAACCCCCAATCCTGCGGGCCACAGTCCTGCACTCAAGCACTTACGCCACCTGGGCTCAGCCTGCAGCATTTATTTGTAAATGCATTTTTTCCCCTCTCTTTTTCTTAGAGTGGTTCCAGTTGGGCCTGGAGGCTACGAAATTTCTGCTTCTGGGCATTTAATAAACAATTAATTTACAGTTAGATTGCAATACCTTTAAATTCATGTAAAATGTTATGGCTGTGGCCGTGTTAGTAGGAGTGTTGACTGCATTTATTTATGCTCAAGGTCCATTTCCATGAGTGTGATTTGAAAATGTCATTAAATCAACTAGTAATTTCCTGAATTTCGGCAACGTGTTGAGGAGAGAAATAGCATATCAAAACCAAGGAATTACTTTCCAGCTTCTGAATAAAATACAACCCCCCCACTGCCCACCCCTCAAATTCTGCTCAGATTCACTGTTCTTTTTTCTCTCGGGGTGGGGGGCGGGTGGCAGGCAGGGAAAGAATGTTCCTAGATTGGCCACTTTTCCAACTGGTAGTAAAGTGACAGATGTCAGGACTGTCCTTGGAATGTGGACCTTCGGGATATTTTTATTAAAAAGATTCCCTGGTGATAAATGGGACATTTGATTCCTTGGAGATTATTCCTTAGATATAATGGAATTACTTTCAGGAAAGCTAATTTTATTTCATTAAATTCCACAAGTGAACACATGACAATTCTATTCATCATTTCTAATTTCATTGCCATCTTTTGGAAAGCTTTGATTTGGAGAGCTATTAAGCTTATTTAAAGTAACTAGTATTTAGTGAAATAAGCATCTCACTAGAACAATTTGCTGTTGAAATCAATGCTACTTACAACATCCCATAATGAGTTACTTGCCAGAGATTATACCTCGCACTGGAATATAAAAGGTACAATCCCTCAAGAAGCTGTTAGTTAAGTGGAGGAGGTGGCCTTGGAAGCATATGCATTATGATGGCAGATGGCAAGGATGACACACCTTGAACAATGCACAATAGAGTGGAAAATGGCTTGACATGATTGCCTCCATTTTAGGTTTAGGAAGGACTTCCGAGAAAGGATAGCTGGGTTGGATATTTAAATGGAAATTTACTCCCAAGATCCATTTCAGTGCTTGTGTTTTGATCATTTACCCGGAAAACAATTTTCCTCTGCAAAATTTCTAGGAGCCTACCAAAAATGTGTTTCTTTGAGGGACTGGAAACCAAAAGGGGCGTGTGTGTGTGTGTGTGTGTGTGTGTGCACGAGCATGTGCACACACGCACGCATACTGGCTACCTAACTGAGGAAGCCCCGCTTGTGACCACCAGTTCCACAGTGGCTGAGTCACTCCTGCAGTGAGCAATCAGAGAGGTGTCAAGGAAGGTTCCCAAGTGGGACTCTCCTAGAAAGATGATCCCCAGGTGAAGCGACATTGCCTTACAGAAGGGTTGCTGGGAGGAGACCAGCCAGTCAGGATGCAGTGTAGCAATGATAAAACAAACAACATTCCTCTAGTTCCTAAATGCTTCCTTCCCCCAAACCGCGAACTATCATGATCCCAATTCTACCTTGCAAATCCAGCTAGACCAGAAGATGTACACTGGTACAGACAGGAACTAGAAACAGGGAATCCAGGGCAGATGATCCCTTCAGGACCAGTGGTAAGAGTGGCCTTGGGAAGGTGGAGGGAAGATGAAGTAGAAAGGGGGAAACAACTACAAGGATTTGCATATAACTTCCTCCCTGGGGGTTGGACAAGAGGGATGTCAGTGAAGGGTGACATCAGACAATGTACAAAATGACAAAATAATAATAATTTATAAATTATCAAGGGTTCATGACAGGGGAAATGTGGGAAGGGAAATAGGAGGAACTAATACTGAGGGCTTAAATAGAAAGCAAATGTTTAGCGAAAGATGATGGCAACAATTGTACAAATATGCTTTGCCTACAATGGATATATGGATGAATTATGATACGTGTTGTATGAGACCCCTCTAAAATGGTTTTTTAAAAAGATGATCCCCTCCTAACATTCCCCAGCTTTGTTTCCTTGACAAAATTAAGCACCATGCCCCTATTAAAATCAATATTTTTTGTAGTTCTTTATTTACCCCATAATAAAACTTACTGTTATATATCATTTCCAAAAATTCAGTGGCATATGCTAAATGACATACAAAGGAAAGTCCATACAATAGCGTGTATTTCAATACCTAAGTGCTCAGACACAACTTCACATTTTTCCCGCTAATACATGGTGGGTATAAAACTCCAAATGGAGAAAAATATGGATCGGTTTTATACAGCACTCACATGCCAACAGCGGCATCACCACCTGCAATTTATGAAATCATAGGAAGGCTCAAAGTATAGTCTTGTCGGGTTTTGATCTTGAGAAGGGGCAGGCAGGTTTGAACCGCTGCCCTGGTGGTTTGCAGCACAGCGTGTAATCACAATGCCACCAGAGCTCTGTGACGTCTATAATATGTTCTGTGGTATAGCATATTATAAGATTTTGGTGTTGTGAGAACCGTATACCATATACAGCTCATTTCTAATCCACCTAAATACGAATGAGCTTCGTCATTTAGTTTAAGTCAGATTAGTACCTAAGTGGGGTCGATTAAAATGGGCCAAATCTAATGGGAATCATTTTTTTGTCTTGGTATAGAGTATATGCTATAACTTTCTATGTATAAAGAATAAAAAAAGGTCCAGATAAACTAAAACCTCTTTAACAAAATAATAGTAAAAATAATGTTTTAATGCACATCATAGAGTATTTCCTATTGGTTATTATAAATTATTCTATTATTTAACTCACATATTTAATATAGGCTATCTAGCTCAAACACTGCCTCAACAGATGTTAGTTAGACAGCAAAAGCTTACAAAGTACTGCATTCCTAAGAAATGTACTCATATAAAAATTGTACAGATATATTTTTATGTTTCACTAGGTTTAGGTTCTGAGATAATAAAAGTACATGGGCGACTTCCAGGAT
>PVJH01019504.1:0-42564 GCA_004026705.1 Nesogale talazaci
GTATCACCTTCACAAAGGAAGCCAGAAATCGCTCGCTCGCATACACTCCTACGCAACAGCGTTGGGATATCGAAGGCAATAACCTAGATGGCATCGATTTTTCTCAGTAAAGCATTTAGCCAGGCTCTTGGCTGAAAAGGAGGTGACAAGTCAATGGTTGGGGGCACGTATCTTGAAATTCCTGAGCTCTGGAAGACAAGCCAAAAGACGTTGGAGCGGTTCTACCCCACCTTCAAGTAAATGAGCAAACATTCCACCACATTCCAGCATAGAAAGGGGCATGTGGGAGGGAAGGCTACCCCTAGGAGGAGTTTAAAAGAATTCCAAAGGAGTATATTGGTCCCAAAGTCAAAAGACAGCCCGCTTAAAACCATTTCGGGTTGTAGGCACCCACTGCTCCAAACCTCTTGAGAGCTTCAAGTCCAGGGTCTTCCCTAGTGCGACTAATCTAATGAAAAATAAACAAGCAAACACACAAACACGTCTGTAAGTAAAGGCAGGATGACTGGGTGAGTGGAGACAGCCGTGGCACCTGTGAAGAGCACATACAACCTTTTTAGTAGTTTGCTCCAGCCAGCTTTTATGCTTGAAAGAACTGCCCGAGGCAAAATGCTTTTTTTCCCTACTTCATCCACAGGACTTTCTTCTATCTCAAGAACAAGGGATATTTTAGCGGCGACACGACGGTGTCTTAAAGTACTCAAAAGGAGACAGAAGTGCAAGCGGCCGTTAACACGACATGTGTACCACTGAGACTTCCTTAGGCTAGAGCACCTGAAAGCCCTTTGGCGCCGTGGTGAGGCTCTGGACTGCGCACCGCCAAGCCTGTAGTTCACAACCAGCAGTTCCTCCTCTCTCTGGGAGGAGAGAGCGCTAGAGTCTTGGACACTCACAGAGGCCCTCCTGGCCTGTCCTCTGGGGTCACTCTGCGTGGGTCTCGACTCAATGGCCGTGCGTGCTTTGGCATGCACCCGAGGAGAGCAGCCGTGCCACACTTCAGGCCCCTACCCACTCTTCTGGCGAGGGTCTGGCAGATCCACACGGGCTGGGGTGACCTCGTCCCTGGAAAGGGTACCCATCTTGTCAAATGCAAGAGACTCATTGCGAAACCTAGTGCGGTGGCTTACACTTGGCAAGTAGCTTCTCTGATTAACATGACGAATTAAGCCGCTGTCGCTTGGCAGCGCTGTAGGACTCACTGCATGGAAGTCGGTCAGGCTAAGAGAGATTTGATTCCAAGAGAGCCATCAGCCGCTTTCTGATGGGGTTATTTGCTGCTGGGCCCTGGGGAGCCTGGGTGCAGGGAGCAGTCAGGAGATGTGGAATTAATGAACAACATAACACGTCAACGAAGGCTGCTCTCAGCTAGGAGGTAAGGAGGCCAATTAAATGGTGAGACCAGAAATAGCCCCTTTCTCACCCACAGTGAGTCTAAGCAAAGGTGCACGTCACTTCCTTCCCTTCTCATGGCACAGGAGAAAGGCGTAATAAACTCATAACCACGGCTCTCGGTGGGAGACAGAGAGATCGTGGCGCCTTATGCAGATTTTACAAAGCTGTGTGTCTCACATGGGAAGAGAAGTAGGCGTGAATGCTTGGCGCACACACAAAGCAATAGAAACGGCACACAGCATCCGTCTGCCTGTTTTGCTAGCGTTTGGTGTGAGGGGCAGGGCGTCGTGACTGGACCAGCAAGGGGCCTCGCCTCCCAGATGGCAGCCCGGTGACAACCTGCCCAGGCTGAACTAGCAGGGGCAACTCTAAGCACTCCTCACATATGCCTGCCCCAAACATTCTGCAAATGTACCCCAGTGATAAACCCCAACGCACTGCCATGACAGGGACTGCACAGGGCAGGGTGGAATGGCCCCTGTGGGTGTCCCAGACGGTGACAGTGAACAGGAGGAGAAAACCTCATCTCTCTCCTACCAGCTGGTAACTCACTGCCACTGTGCCAACACGGATTCCTCGGGACCCTGCTGGGACAGGTCTATGTTTACAGATGGACACAGGTTTAGGGTCTCTCGTCTTTCAATTCTTAGGATACAGAAACGTTCTGAGATATCACTGACAGCCTTTCACATGGCTTATATAGCACACACCAGCAAATTAATGATGATGTTTTGAAAGGCAATGGGTGTTTCTTTTAGTGTGGGGTTGGGAGGCAGGTCTGAATATGCAAGATGTGGCTTTCTTTCCCTTTGAATTGTTTTTTTTTTCAAGCCGTGATCCTGAAAACAACTGACCTATTTCTGACATATGATCAGCAATCTTGGGGTACCTGGGAGCGTGAAGGTAGTGAGATCTCACCGTCCTTTGGTGTGTTCTAACGAGTAAGGCTGCCTGGAGGTCACCATGAGAAAAGCACTACTCACTCGAATGCAAGCCATCAAGAGGCGGAGGGGAATGCATGTGCTAGTTCACAAAGTGGTAAGTGGGCAACCCTGTAATTTTGATATTTATGGTGTCCCCATAACGTATTCACTGCCACAAATGCTTGGACATGCACCCCCAACAAACACATCAAAGCTGCCTCCTGGCCTGCAAATTCTGATGACGCTGATGGGGAGCAAAAATGTCAAGAATCCGCTGAAAAATAAACATGGCATGTTAGCACCATGGCTTGCTCTTCTGTCTTCTCTTCAGTATTTTAAGACACCATCATATCGTCACTAAAGTATCCCTTGTTATTGAGATAGAAAAAAGTCTTGTCACTGAAGTGGGGAGAAAACATCATTCTGCTTAGTGTAGTTTTTTCAAACATAAAAACTAGCTGGAGCAAACTACTAAAAAGGTTGCATGTGCTCTTCAAAAACGTTATAGACCTTTTATTACTCATTACGGTTCACTGTGACACTGGGCAGTTAGGATACAATAAAATTTCTGCTTTTTCACAAATGTCAAGGAACAAGACGTTGAGAGTAAGCGAGATTTTTCATGACGCCTACAGAAATAACCTATCCAAGTAATAAAATGGGTTTAATAAAATGGGTTTAAATGTAACCACGCTGGATGAATCCATTTCTCACCCGACCCCCGCCCTACAGGAAATGCTTCTTACAAGTGAGGGTGGCGGCACTTGGTCTCACGTACTTTGGACATGGTATAGGAAGAAATCAGTCCCTCGAACAGGTGGAAAGTAGAGGGGCAGTGTGTTAGTCCAAGTAGACTAGAGAAACAAGTTCAGAGGCACACATATGTGTGTAAGAAACAGGATTATATAAAAGAGCAATTGAACATCAAAAAAATAGCCCAGTCCAGTCCAAAGTCATAAATCCCATATTAGGCCATATGTCTCATACCAATTCAGAAGTCCTCTTCAGACTCACAAAGTACATGCAATGACACCAGGACAATCACAGGCCAGTGAGTGCAGAGTCTTGTGTATCCAGGGGTGGTAGAAGCATCTCAATGCTGCCAGGGGCCTCTCTGTGGCTCCTCCAGTTTCCAGGGCTCAGGGTCTATCAACATACTGCCATGTATCTCACCAGCTGCAATCTCTCTCAGGGAGGGAGCCGTGAGTCTCCCACCTCCAAAGGGCAAATAGGGCCGGATTTCCCAGAATTCTCAGAGGAGAAGGCCATGCCTACATAGAGATCTCATTGGCTATCTCCAGATTGACAGGCTAGACACCACCCCTATACTCTTAATCCTCAAATGGACATCATATTAGGTGCCTGCCACAGGCAACATATAAGTGAGGAAAACCCCCCAGAGATGGGCTGGTGCAGTGTCCACACCGATGGGCGCACACATAATAACGATCGTCAGAAGACGCGGGACCAGGCAATGTTTCCTTCTGAAGTTCACGCTGTTATTGCTGTTAGGGGCTCTGGAGCCGGTTCTGATCCACAACAGAACCAAACACTGCGCAGTCCTCACAGGGGTCCCGGTGCTTCAGAGCACTTTGGCAGGCCCTGGGTTCACTCCATGTGGTCTAGGACTTTCCTGTTCTTCTCTCCTCCTGGACTTTACCAAGCTGGATGTTTTCTCCTGACAACATGACAGTACTTCTCCAAAGTATCTAAGACAGAGTCTCACCACTCTGCCCTCTAAGGATCAACCTGGCCCCACCTCTTCTGAAGAGATTTGTTTGTTCATTTCGCAGTCGGCAGTCGAGAGACTCGTCTGGCTCTAGTAATTCAAATGCATCTCTTCTTCGTTCATCTTCCCTATTCAAGGTCTACCTTTCACGTGTAGTATAATAAGGCCATTAAAAATGCCGTGGCTTGGGTCAGGGGTACCTTAGTCCTCAGAGTAACATGCTTGCTTTTCAACATTCGAAGGATTTACTCAATTTGCACATAGGGTTGCTACACTTGATCTTAACCAAAAGGGCGAGAAGCCATTGCATATAGGGTTGCTATAAGTTAAAACCAACTAACAACAAAAACAGGAGGCGACATTGTCTTCAGAGAAGCCAGAATATAAATGCTCTTTCGGGACACTGACTTCTCAATATGACAACAAATTACTATACTCTGTGGGAACAAAGAGTACTACCTCCGAGGAAAAACAGGGTCCCCCGGAGACCATAGGTAGGAGTGGACTTTCTCCCCATCAAGAAGCTCCCATCAAAGCAAGAGAGCACACTGAGAATCAAAAACAGGAGTGAGCCGAATGGCACTCACCGGGGGAAAGCACAAATATAATAAATACCCTCTGGAGAGTCAAGGGTGCAATCTCGTTTGCAAGCACTGGCCCTAGTAAAGATCTGTGACGAACTACGGCTGGATCTGAGTGCAAGAAGCCTCTGAAGCAGGGAAGGGTAGGACGGGAGTCCAGCTTTCCATGTGTGCTGCTGGTAACTGGGTTAAATGCCCCCTCTAAACACCCACGGCGTGCAGATGCTTCTGGAACCTTCCAAGGCACACAGGGCTTCTGCCCCACCACTCACTGGCACTGGCTGCTAGACAGATGGGCTGTTTGTTTGTCTTTTTTAGGTTGGCTCTTGTGTGTCCCTTACCCTCAAGAGTCAGGTCTCACTGCTGCCAAGGCAACAACCTCCCCCTTCTTTGTGCCTGGTAATATTTTGGAAAGCAAATAAACTGAAGAAGTATGAGAGAGGTAAACTTAAAATACCAAGCTCCTGAGAAAGAATCTGAAGGCTCGGTGCTCAGGCAGTGCGCAGACTGAACACACGCCCTGGCGGCTGATGTGCCTCTTCTGGCGGTTTCTGCTTCCTCTCGGGTTCCTAACCGCCAGGGCTGCCGTTGGAAACCGCCAGCTGCTCCTCGAGAGGAAGACTAGGCTTTCTACTCCCAGAAAGAGTTACAGACCCAAAAATATACATGGGGGAAAAAAAAGAGCATCTTACAGACGAAGACACTCACACGGGCACTTCTACCCTGCCCGGTAAGCTCACTGTTAGTTGGGATCTGCTCAGTGGCGGTGAATGAGATAACGCAACAGCAGTCTTAAAGCAGAACTCAACTGACGTCATTGAGCACAAATACAGCCAAGCCTAAAGCGTGCCCTCCCCTGCCCCATTATTTATGCGTGGTCACTATCAATTAACTAGGAATCAGCAGCATCTTCAGAAACACAAGAGAACCCGTTACTCTGATGGATGTTTATCTATGGGAATATGAAAACAAACTAAAAATATGGAGAGGAGAAGGCTTTGCCCCTGGCTAGGTGACTGGTTGTGGGGTGACTTAGCTTTCCAGTACCTCCTTTGAGGGTGTCTTGACGATTCTTTAGTAGACTTCTCCCTTTCCTGTAGAAGACCTGGGTTCAAATCTTGACCAAGGCACCTCCCACGTAGTCTTGTGTGTTGCTATAATGGTAACAAGTTTCAGGGCAGCTTCCAGACTACCACCGACTACGAAGAAAGGCCTTATGCCCTATCTCTGAGAAATCAAACAATTGAAATCTGATTTAAAATGTCAGATCACCCAGAGGCATGCACGAGACACCATGGGTTGGGGGTTATGTGTGGATTGTGCTAAGAGTTGTATGAGTCCCCAGTAAAATGATTTTAAAAAAAAACAGGGAAAAATGCAGCAAACAATTCCTGATAAAGCTAATAATACTTTGCAAAGTATGATTAAAGTATAATAATACTTTGCAAAGCTAACATGAGAATAAAACAAAAGGCTCAGAAAAGACCAGCAAATGTGAATTAGATCTTAATTAAGAAGAAACACAATAGATATGCCTCCTGGTGACATGGTGGCTATGCAGTAGGCTGCTAACCCTAAAGTCAGCAGTTCAATACCCCCGCCCTAGCTCCTCGAGAGAGACAAGGCTTCCTAAGCCCATAGGGAGTTACAGACTCACCTTGTCCGATACAGTCACTGACAGTTGAAATCAGCTTGAGGTCAGGGGGTCTGGTTTGAGTTGGATGACCTTTTTTTACAGCCGGGGCAGTCATGTGGCCAGCATTTTCTAACATCACATTAGTAACCACTCACACGACAGCAGTCTTCTTTCGAACTTCCAATAGAACATTCCTTTTGGTGAGCAGGCAAAATGTCCACGAGCCAAACTGCTTAAAAAGTATGCGTACTACTTCATTTTCCGATTTGAAAAAAGAGAAGGAAAAACATGCCCAAATATGGTTTTTCAACTTGGTTTCTCCGAAAGTTCTTCTTATCCAACTGGCTCCTCCCCCCCCCCCCCACCTCACTCCCACTTTTCTTTGTGGAATCAGTATGTATCTTTTTTCCCCACTTTAAATCGAAACTTTGCAACAATTAACTAACATCTGCATGCCGCTTAGGAGTGTGCTAAGCACTTTCATAACGTTCCTTTATTTCCCTTCAATTACTTCTCTTTTTATTTTTCCTCGTCCCTCATTCAGAAACACAAAGCAGAATGTTTCTAAAATCAGCAAATGAGCATGGATCCGCCTTCCCACTACCAACACATTAATACAGGATATTTAGCAGAGCTGCGAAAGTGGCCATTAAGGGTTTATGTCAACTTGATCGATGTGAACATGTATGGGGCTATCCAACCTATGCCTCCCCGGGCATGTGGCCTTTTCTCTCTGACCCTCCCCTTCATTCTTGCTGGGACTGTTTACTAATCAGGGTGGCCCCATGGGGCTGCTGACTGTGGAAGCCAACCTGGAACCTGTTGGCACTCCACCCTGCCACGTGCCCACGAGCCTGGACCCAGGTAACTCTGTGCTCGCTGGGCTGCAAGCTTCCCGTCTCCCAAATCATTTTCAGCTCCAGCAAACATCAGATCCATGGACTTAAGTAGGACTGGACTGGGATTCTTTCTCAACA
Organism: Nesogale talazaci; assembly: GCA_004026705.1. Classification (NCBI taxonomy): domain Eukaryota; kingdom Metazoa; phylum Chordata; class Mammalia; order Afrosoricida; family Tenrecidae; genus Nesogale; species Nesogale talazaci. The sequence goes on from PVJH01019504.1 coordinate 7,239, forward strand.
TAAAATTAATTCTTGATAGAAAGTTCTTTCATCTGTGTGTGTGTGTGCCCGTCGAACTAACACAACATCGAAACCAAGACCCACCATCGAGTCAATTCCATCTAAATTCTGACAGGCCCAATTCTTCTTGCAAATTAATTTTCTCTCTCTTGACAATGATCTTGTGAAGAGAAGCCCAGTGAGAAATGTGCCCATGTACCAACGCGCTAAAATCAGACCAGGGAGCCCCTCTAAAAATCACCAAGAATAATAAACGGAGAATAAAAGGCGAAATGAAACTATGTGTGAGAAGAAAAGGGGGACCAAGCTGCTTGCTGTCACTTCCAGTAAAATTGCCGCTATGTATTTTACCAGCACTATCCCTACCCCACCCCCAAGTTCTGCTTTAAATAATCTGATCATTAAATCTGGGAAAACCACCAGGGATGCATCCATCTCATTAAAAAAGATGATCTTTGGGGCGATGGTATAGAGAAAGAGCATCTATTTCTGGTCTCGGGGCAGAGGCACTTCCTGCTCGCTGCTCAGCAGCAGCGACACTTCTAGGAAGCCTTCGCGCGTGCCAGATGCCCTGACATTTTTACCTATCATGATGGAAGCTGGAGCCTGCAAATAGAAGTGTTTCTTTTCAGGCCCTCTCTCTCCATACACTCTATCTCGACTTATCAACAAAGACATGAGGTGTTTGAAACAGAAAAAATATTAATTCTACCATGTGATGGTAAATATTGTTATTTTCTAAACCTGTAAACTCTAGGGTGGGAATCTGTTTTCACGCTACTCATTCAATCTCTGCAGGACGGGGCACGTTCTAAACTCTGAACTGTCTGCCTTTTCTGAAGCCTTCAATGGCTGCAGAGGCTCAAGAAAGCCGTGCAGGAATCTCCAATGTTTTTGAAAACAACAGAAACACCTTTTCTCGTTGTTAGGTGTCAGCTGGAAAACTCGGGGAGGTGTGCTTGTGTGTTTGATCATTTAATTCTTGACACATTTGCAGAGCCTTCTGAATTTGGGAGGAGATCCTCGAAGAGGTTTTATTATTGGGCTGGGGAAGGCTGTCCTGGTTTGTCACTCTTCTCTGGGATCTGTACACGTCTCGTGGAGGTTCAGAACGCAACAGGGACCGGTGAGTAAGGTGGCTCTTGGAAAAGCATTGTTCTTTCCAGCTTACATGCAGCAGTAGGCCAAGTCTGACTCAGAGAGAACCAGTGTAGGCTTGCCCAGGCTGCAGATCTCGATGGGAGCAGATGGTGGTCTTGAAGGGCCTACCTGTGGTTAGCAGTCCATAGCTTACTGCCCTGACAGCACCATCCGGGCTCCATCAACGGATGCAGTGAAATAAACCACTTTTGCATGCTCTTTCTTAACAACGATGATGAGCGCAATGTTTTGCTCTATTATAGAGCATCACTGCCCTCTGGTGGTTGTGGGAGCTACCCAGTGTTGCTCCTGAGTGCAGCTGCTAGATTTGAACTGCCAAGCCCGTGGGCCGCAATCCCACACTCAACCCCTTATGCCACTGGAACCAACTGGAACCAACTTGAGAACTTGATGGCATCTAACAACTACGAGTCAGAAGCTCTCAGTGCATAGACAAGATTTGCTAACTACTGGTCTCCCCTCAGGAAGTTTGACTCTTAAAAATCCCCCTCTCAACATGTAATATCTCTTGATCCTTGTTCTTGGGCAGGTTAGGGTCTCCAGAAAAGTCCTCAGGCCGGCTGGGACCTGGATAGCGCTCTGGGAACGTAGCAGAGGAAGGAGTTGTTGGAGTCTCCAGAATGTACACTTTGACTCCATTCTTTCCCCCTCCTTTCAGGGTGATGCCTCTCCCCACACTTATGCTGAGTTCAGAGTCTCTGTCACAAACCTGTAGTCTTGACGAAGAGGGGCAGCAGTTATAAGGCAAACGGCAAGCAGTCCGCTGGTTTTCAGGGACTTGGCCACCCTGCCCCCTCCACCACACGCACACTTCCCATGCAACTGCCTTAATTTGCACTTTCTTCAGGTGCCGTGCCCCATGCAGGTTTAGTTCAATTTCACAGTTCTTTCCGTCGTCATTTACTTTTACCTTTCCCTGCTTTTATAATTCACTTATCGCTGGCCCCATCTGCTTGCTATTTTCCAAAACATTTCTTACATTACTTTTCTCCTTTTCCATTCTCCTTCTCATTACCCTTTAGGGGCACTTAGGGGGATTTTGGAAGGGAATGAAGATAAACACATGATTATACCCTATCACATGTAACTCAAAACTTCTATGCATCAACTTCTGAATTTTGGCCTTTCAATTTGGTATAGGGTTGTCTGGTTCACTGAAGAAGAGGCTGTGCGGATTCCATTTACAACACGTTCAGTGTTATGTGGAGATTACTACTCTCGTTGTCCACATCTACTAGAAGTTACTCTCTTTTGGTTCAGCTATATAACAGGAATTATCTCTAGGGTATAAACCCAAGTCCAACCTCAAATCCAATCCCAAATGTAGCACGTCAGTTCTAAAATTACACAGAATGTTGCAATAACCTGTTTCCTGGGGTTTTCTCCAACCAAAATCCCAGTTGAGTAAATCTTGCTCAGATTTCCTAATAGTTTGACCTCAGTTGCATCCCAATTGGGAAAAGCGTTTTTCTCTAAGGGTCATTTTCATAGCCTGGAGCCACACCAGAACATCCTTCCCCATTCCTATGTTAAGATGCAGATAGGGGTATCTCCTCTTGTTTTTTACACTGTTTCATGTAGGTTTAAAGCACATCAATTATTTTTGAAAGATGACTTTATCAAAAATCCTGTCTTCCTCCAGCAGTTGGTCTCTTCTGATGAAGCATTCAGTGTCAGCCTGATGAAGTCTTGCCATCCTTGCTTCTAAGCATTCTGAACATACTTCCTCCAAGACAGGCAGGTTCATGCTATTGGCAGTCCATGGCAGATTCAAGATCCTTTGTCCAAAGTGCTATTTGAGTGTGTTCATTCTTCTTTGAGCTTTGCTATTTTCCAGCTTTGATAAGCACATGAGACAATTAAAATACCATGACAACGTAAGCACACTTATGTCATCAAAGTTGCATATTTGCTTTTAAATATTCTTTGTTTGAATATATATATATATACATACCTATATATTGTGAAAGGGTTTTGTTAGCGCCATTGTAATGAAGGATATACATAATACAACATAAACCAATTCAACCACTGTACAATTCAGTAACATCAATGCATTCTTTGAGTTGTGCAACCATTCTCACCCTCCTCGGACTTATTTCTCCTTGACTGACATAAATTCATAGCCCTCTAAGGGTGCTGTCTAATCTTCCCAGTTGCTTCTATCCATTTATTCTCATATACATAGCTCCTGAAAGAGCACAACACTCAAAATGCTCACTCTTCAAGTGTTAGGCTAAGCAACGGGTGGATTTTATGAAGACTTCAGGAGGCATCTTTGGGTTAAGGTTTAAAGGTCACCTGACACCAATTGTTTCTGGAGCTCTTCCACCTCCAACATCCCTGAAAACCCAGAGTCCATGATCGTCTGAAATGCTATGCTGTGTTGTATCCCTTTGGATCAGAAATCTTGTATGACTCTTTCATCACAAGGCTCCGTCATGGTTTCGGGCACTACTCTTTTCTTTGGGTCTCCCAGAGTCGGTGTTCCTGGAAGTAATGAGTTAGTTACGCATTCGATTTCCTCCTCCTGTTCCCGGCTCTTCTTTTTCCTCTGTTGTTTCCCGTGGCATGCCTTGGATGGCTGCTGGCAAGCTTTTAAGACCTCAGGCAGTACGTAACCAAGTGGGAGGTAGAACACAAGCACTAGCCATAAAGTTAGGCCAATTGACAGGGGTGAGGTTCCAGAAACAATGGCCCTAAACCACCAAGCCAGGCAACCAAATCCCATGACAAACAACCCCTTCACAGAACAAATTTGCTTTTAGTATTTTAAAGAGGTCCACCACAGCAAGCTTGCTCCACACAACCTGTCCTTTGATTTTTTTATTAATGCTTCCATGTGTGCCATGCAACAAATCAGTTTCATATGGTCTTTTTTTTAATAAGCAGTTTTTCTTTTGTTTTTTATTATTATTGGAGGGCATCACTGCCCTCTGGTGGTTGTGGGAGCTACCCAGTGTTGCTCCTGAGTGCAGCTGCTGGATTTGAACTGCCAAGCCCGTGGGCCGCAATCCCACACTCAACCACTTATGCCACTGGGGCTCAGCGCCTCATGTGGTCTTTCTAATCCCACAAAACGACTGCCTAGGACTCTGTAAATTAAATGACTTATGCTCTACTATGGGGATTGGTTGGGAAGGTTTGACCCTGAACTGGACAAAGTTGAGGGGGACCTTATTACCATCAAAAATAGTCTGGAGCCAAGCAAGTCCTTGTGCCCCAAACCTGCGCTCCCTGCTCTGAGAACTTCCTAAATCCAGACCTGAGAATGGTAACATCTGAATACAGGAAAAAACAACAGCCTCTGACCACAGAGACTCGGTGGCGGCGTCAGCGAAAAAGCGGGAAACAGGAGACAGTCACAGGTGGCTGCAGCTGAGAGAGGAAGAACCACATGCTGTTACACATGAGGCCTGCTGGCAGGATGGAGTCCCTTTGGGGCACTTGTTGCTAGAGCTCAAAGAGCCACCACACCTGCCTGTGCAACCCCGTGGCCTGCATGTGCCCTCTACAGGGATTGCCTGTACATGCAAGACCCTGCATGGAGCTAGGACACCTCTGCAGGAGGCTTGCCAGTGGCATTTAAAGAGCTACCACACTTGTTTGCGCTTGGCAGGAACCGGAGTGCATGATGGCAACAGAGCCCTTCAGGTTGCAGTTGGTGGCAGATGCTTCCAAAGGGGCTGTGGCAGAGGCCCCAGCAGCAGAACTGAGGAGTCATCAGGCCCCCAGGCAGCAGCACCATGGCAGCTAAAGGCGGCGGTGACATTGTTAGCTGGACAGAAATGAGCAACGGGAAAAGGCGTGACAATCAAAACACAACCTCATGAGCACCGAGGACAGTGCAGGGCCCAGGAGACACGTTTCCTTATCAACGAAGATACCAGAGACAGTGAAATGGCTGGGTGGGGCAGACAGGATGTTCACACAACCCCCACAATGAATAAATAGTCTCTGAGGCTCGGGGTGTGTAGACAAGGCCACCACATGAAGTCTGGGGTGCAGGGTTGCACCTGCTGGAAAAGAGGAAGTACACTACAGAGAACCAGACAACAGCTGACCTACCGGGAAGCTGGTTAATGGTGGGAGAGCTGCCGTTAGCCTCGCTCTACATTCTACCAGGCTCTTTGGAGTTCTTTTCCACGGTACCCCTTCCATAAACTCACTCTTTCTGCTCAAACCTTCTCTCTGAGATTCCTCTCAGAATGTTGGCCCTTGCCTAAAATTTTTCTGTGAGCAAGGGAAGAACCAAGTACCTTGCGCCATCTCCCAGTAAGATGAACGTGAACACCGGGTCTGACCTGAGCCGGTGCATTTGCCCAGTGACATAAGAATGCACAGGGTTAACTTAGGGAAGAGGCAAGCATTTCCCCTGCTGTAGATCTGCTGTGAGTGTCTACTGCTGGCTTGGCATGCATGGTTGTTCCCACCTGCCAACACCACGAGTATCCAGCATCCAGCTCCATCCCAGATGGACACGGTTCCTGTAGAATGGTGAGCTGCAAGGTATGGGCATTTTCTCCACACACACTCCCTCCCCCCGCCTTGTGCCTGTCTAGGAACTTAGGGTACAGCTTGCCTGCAGACAGACACACAAAGCATACAAGGCTAACATCCATTGCTAACCCAAGACTTTTTTTGGTGTTGTTTTTTTTTAAGTTTGAAAAGGATTGGAAATCATTAATAAAACATATAAAGCATCCCAGGCAATACGAATTGATCATATGAAACTTCATTTTATATTACCAAGGCAGACATTTTTTTTATCTGTTCCTAATTAATCAAAGTGCTAAGATGGAATTCAACGCATGTAAGCTTCTCTTTGTCAGCAGCCGCATGAGAAGGCAAGCCAGGCCTCTCGTTTTCGCGAGTGCTTTGGACGCTGGTGTGCAGAGATGAGTCTGCCATCGTGTTTACCAACTGGTTAACTTGGGTGTCGAGTGACTAAGTCTGTTGACTGATACCACCACTTCCCCCTTCTCCCAGAGCCCTATTGTGTTTCCCAATGGTTTTTTCCACTTGTTGGGGGGGAAGGAGAAGGAATGCCCAGCATCTGAACCAGTGCTAGATTTGGGGAATTCCCCATCGTGGGAGTAGTGCTGAGAGAGACAACTTTGAGCAGAGAAGCCAAATGGTCCATTCTCAGCTTCCGAGCCTCCCTCTGCAGCGAACGCACCAGCCTGGATCATAATTTCTTCGTGTTAAGCAGCATCCTTGGCTGTGGAACCAGAGGCGCAGAGATGTGGGAGCAGGCGTGAATTCCCTGGGGGGAGGGCGATGGCAACAGCTTCCAGGGCTCTGAGGGGAGGGAGTGGCCTGGGGACAGGATGACTAACCAGGCCAGGGCTCAGTGGCAGGCTCTACCCTGCAGAGAGCTAATTATACCGCTTAACCTTGCCTGTGACTCTGGCTAGGAGCCCTGCTGGCATAGTGGCTATACATTGGGCTTTGAGTCAAAAGGTCAGCAGTTGGGAACCAGCAGCTGCTCCGTGGGAGAGAGGCCGGGCGGTCTATTCCCATAAGCAGTTACCCTTTCTAGGGAACACAGAGGGCAGTTGGGCCCTGCCCTGCAGGGTCCCTGTGACTTGACACCGACTGGCTGGCAGTGAGCTTGATTTTGGTTGGGTGACTCCGATCGATGATCCTCTGTGAGTTCCTGCCCATGTCAAAATTATGACAGTTCCAGGGCTGAGCCCCGGTGGCATAAGTGGTTGAGTGTGGGACTGCGGCTTCAAACCCAGGGGTGGCTCTCAGGAGCAGCACTGAGTGGGCTCCCATGACCACCAGAAGCAGTGAGGCCCACACACACACACAAAAAAAAATTCTGACAGTTCCAGAAACTACCTAATATCTTCCCAATAAATCGCCGTTTACATTGCTCTGTCAGTTTCTCGAGCTCCCAACGAAGTACCCTGACTGAAACACTGCCCCCAGTATAAAGGCAGAGGTGGCAGCAGTCTCCAGAAGTGAAGAAGGAAACCATGTCTGTCTTTTAAAGTCCCAGATGAAAATCAAGGTTACTGCCCCCAAGGGCACACAGTTAATAAAGTCTGGGATTCAAAGAACAAATAAAATGATGCTTCTGAAGCATTACAGGTTAAAGGCATTTGGGGAGATGCCTATTTTCTGCATTCTCCCATAGGACACGCGCTCCCCATCTTGATCCACTCGCTGGACTTTACAACAAGCCGTGGGGACCTAGTTGGTCTGTGAATGAAGAGCTGCCAACACCTGCATCTGGCGCAGACTGCCCATGCATCTCATCGCCGGGAGTGAGCACAAAAACAGGGGTGAGGGAGAACGATTTTCTTGGTTTTGCCCCGTAAGCCGTAGTGGCAGAGTGGATAAGCATTCCTGGCTGACAGAAAGGTCAGCGGTTCAGGCCCTGTAGCCCCTCGACAGGCAATCGGGGTAACTGCGCTCTGTAAAGGCGCCTAGCTGTGGGAAGTCCGTAGTGCAGTAGACTCTGCCTGGACGGCAGCTCTGAATGGGAACCATCCCGAGGTGGCGCGGCTCTCTCCTCTCCCCGCACTCACACAGGCTTGCTGCACCACCAGGCGCTTCGGAACCCGGTGGTCCAGAACGGCATGTGAGTACGAAAAGGCCTGCCGGGGCGACCGGATTCGTTTTCAGGTGAAGGGGCATCAATATTGCCAAAGCGCTGCATCCATCAGTTCAGTGAGCAGCGGCACGTATAGTTCCAAGCCCGTGAGGGCCAAACCCAGGAGGCAATTTATCTGTGCGTGTCTCTGGCTCTTGCCACAGATTCTGCAGACTAAACTGGAAGTCCAGACAGATGGCTTCGCAGGCAGTGGCTGTGACCGAGGGGGCTTCGGCCCAGAGTCACCGAAGTGGGGGTATCCGGGGCGGAGAAAGCAAGCCTCTCTCTGATACCCGGTTGTTTCCTGGAACCAAGGGAGGCTATCGGGCAGAAGTCAGCCACGTCTTGCTGCCCAGAACGATCTTATCCAGGCCCCAAAGCGAGGCTGACAAGAGCAGTGCAGGGCCCGCTGCAGGGGCTCAACCACTGGAAACCCCATCCAGGCGTCCATGTCTCCATCATCGAGTCAGGCTATAGATCAGGCAGTCCAGGTACAAACGAATGGATGACTGTCCTTCCAGTTGTGGGTGTGAATGCTGCTTCAAATACAATGGGCAAGGCAAACCTTCTCCACCAGATTCCATATATTCTTCTGGGCCGTCAGTCCCTGAGAGTCTCGTTTCACAGTTGCCCACATGAATTGCACTGTGCTCACACACTTTTTGGGTAAGCTGAGACAACCCTACTCATCATGCCCCCTCATTGCTTTCGGAAATCACGTTGGGGGGGGGATTGCACAGGGCTGTGTGTGTGCGCGCACGCGTGTGTGTACCACACATGTCACATACAACCTCATCACTACATAACAGCTGCAGCACTACTAACACGGTTAGGGAAATGAAAAAGAATAGCCACAAAATCCAGAGAATCATTCTAAAAGGCTCCCTCCAAGGCTACCTTTCTGAGCCATTTTAAAATAAAGGTCAGGCTGGGGGAATAGATGAACGTGCAGATACTTATAGGATTAGTATTAGGACAGCAGGTGGACATTGGACTCCACTCAAGTACTTCCTCAGTGTAAGAACATTTTGTTCTATTAAATTGGCAATCGTGATGCTCACCTTGTCGACACGATCACTGAAAACAAATGTGAGCATAAGCAAAGGTGGTGAAGAAAGGCAGATGGTGCTCGGCTATCAAAAGATATAATGTCTGGGGTCTTAAAAGCTTGAGAGTAAACAAGCGGCCATCTAGGTGAGAAGCAACAAAGCCCACATGAAAGAAGCACACCAGCCTGTGTGACCAGGTGTCGAAGGCGGCAGGTGTCAGGCATCAAAGAAATAAAAATTGTATCCTTATAAAGGAGGGGGAGTACTGAGTAGTGACCCAAAGCCCATCAATAAGTGAAGCAGCACCCCCTCAGGAAAAAAAAAAAGAGAAAAAAAGAACGGTCAGATTGCTATGCAAACAGATGATGGATGCAAACACGAAACTACTTAAGGAGCCTCAAGATGATCAAAGGATAAATTAAGGCTACTTCTGAAGTCAATTTGGTATCTGTAGCATCTGAATGGATACTTGTTGTTGTTATTGATAGGTTCTGTGAGGCCAGTTCTGACTCGGGACACCCTATGTACAACAGAATTAGCCAGTCATCTTTACACCCTTTGCTATGTTTCAACCCACAATGCAGCCACTGCGTCCATCTATCTCATTCAGGGACTTCCCTTTCTCACCGTGCATCTGTTGTCCCTGGGATAATGTTCTCCAAGGAATGGCCCTTCCCGCTTCATACTTTGACATGGAATGAATACTTCTTGTGGAGGTTGTTTGCTGTTGTCATTGTTGTTGTTGTTAGGTGCTGACTGCTCCATTCCAACTCACAGCAGCCTAATGTAAAATAAAACAATGCCGGATCCTGTGCCATCCTCAAAACCTTCCATGTTTGATCCCACTGATGCAGACTCCATGCCAATTCATCTTGAAGGTCTCCCTCTTCTTTGCTGATGTTCTACTTTTCCAAGCATGATGTCTTTCTCCAGGCATCGGTCGCTCCTAACGACATGTCCAAAGTTTATGAGATAATGGAGTATTTCTTTTGAGAAAAATCTGTGCTCTATTCTGATAGACCAAACCGAAAAACACTATCAACTGTCAATTCCAACTCTATTCAATAAAGGAAAACTGTCCCTGTGGATTTCCAAGACTGCAATGCTTCATGGGAGTAGAATCTCTCATCCTCTTTCACTCTCAGAGTAGCTGGCGGTGTTTTGAGTGCTAACCTTACAGTTAGCAGCCCAGCTAACTATGCCAAGGCAGTCCAAGGGATATTAAATCTTCTTCACCAAAAGCTTCATTCGAAAGCATCCATTCTTCTCCTTCATTGTCCAGCTGCCATACATATACCAAATGCTCCAAACTCACAGTCAACAAGTCAATTCCAACATACAGTGACCCTACAGGACAGGGAAGAATTGTCCCTGTAGATTTCTGGAGCTGTAATTCTTTTGGGTTTTTTTTTTTGCATCACTGCCCTCTGGTGGTGGGAGTAGGAGGCCCAGCCCTTGCTCCTGTGGAGCTGGAATAGAACCTCCATCCCAGTGGGCCGCAGTCCTGCGCACAACCACCGTGCCATTGGGGCTCAGCCCTGAAGCTGTAATTCTTTACTGAAGTAGAAAGCCTTTTCTTTCTCCCAAGAAGCAGCTGGTGGTTTTGAACAGCTGACCTTGCAGTTAGGAGCCCAATGTGACCAATATCATGACTTCAGTCAGGCTTGCCTTAGTCCTCGAAGCGAGATCTTTTGCATATTTGCCCCCTGCAGTATACCTGTTCATTTCTTACCTGTTGCTGCCATGGGTACTGGCTATGCATCCATGTAAAATGAAATCCTTACCAACTTCAATTTTTCCTCCTTTTATCAAGATGTTTCTTATTGGTAAAGTTGTAAAGATTTCCCCCCCTTCAAATTGAAGTATTATCCATATTTAAGGCTGCAGTCAGCAAGTCCTTCAAGTCTTCTTAACTCTCAGCAAACATGGTTGTGTCATCTGCATATCACAGGATGTTAAGAAGCCTTCCTCCAATCCTGATGCCCCATCCTTATTCATATAGTCCAACTTCTCTGATCGTTTGCTCAGAATACAGATTGAAAAAGTATGATTAGGGGCTGAGCTCTGGTGGCATAGCGGTTGTGCGCAGGACTGCGGCCCACTGGGATGGAGGTTCAATTCCAGCAGCGGCTCCACAGGAGCAAAGGCTGGGCCTCCGACTCCCACCACCAGAAGGCAATGATGCCCAAAAAACAAAACAAAACAAATACAACAAAAAAAGTATGATTAAAGGATACAATCCTGGTGTGCACCTTTCCTGATTTTTAAGTCATTCACGATGGCCTTCTCCTGTTCAAATGACTACCTTTTAGTCTATGTACAGGTTCCACATGAGTACAATAAAGTGCTCTGTAATTCCCACTCTTTTCAAGCCTATCTAGTTTGTTATGAACCACACAGTTGGAGGCCTTTGTAAAGTTAATAACACACAAGTAAGCCGCTTCCTGGCATTCTCTTGCCTTCTGTCAGGAATCATCTCATACTGGTAAAGGAAAACTTCATTCCATGTCCTGTTCTGAATCAGCTGCCTTGCTGTCAGCTTTCTGCTGCAATCATTTTTTTTTCCTTCAGCAAACCACTACTTGCCTGTGCTAACGAGTGGTGCTACTCAATAATTTCCATATTCTGTTGAGCAAACTTTCTTTGGAATGGGTCCAAATATCTCTTCCAGTTGTTTGGGCAGGTAACTCCCTTACAACTGTGTCTGCTTGAAAGGAATACCATTGCAATTGGTATGCCATGAATTTCTGAAGTCTTGTTTTCCTTTCTTTTTTTTGTTTTTGCTTTTTTTTTGGGGGGGGGGGCATCACTGCTCTCTGGTGAGAGTAGGAGGCCCAGCCTTGCTCCTGGAGAGCTGCTGCTGGATTTGAACCACCAACCCAGTGGGCCGCAGTCCCGTGCACAACCACTACGCCACTGGGGCTCAGTCAAAGCCTTGTTTTTCACTGATGCCTTCAATGGGGCTTAAACTTCCTTTAGTACTACTAAGCATATGCTACATCCTGAAATTGCTGACTGCTAACTAGTTCTTTTTAATACAGTGACTCTGTGTGTTCCTTAAATCTTCTATAAATGCTTCCTGCATCATTTAGTATCCTACCCACTGAATTCTTCAATGTTGCTGCTCAGGGCTTGGTTTTACTTCAGTCTTTCCACACGTAAAACAACAAGCACTTTCTTCCTTCAGGTTTTCTAATTCCAAGTTTTCGCACACATCTTTATGTCTTCTTGCATGGCTCTTTGAAATTTTCTATTCAGCGATCTTACTTCAGCATTTCTTCCATTTGCTTTAGCACCTCTACTTTCTTTCTTTTTTTTTTAGCACCTCTACTATCAAGAGTAAATTTGAAACTTTCCTAATATCCATTTTATCTTTTTTTGGTAAATGACATTTTGTTTTCTTCAGATATAATGTCCTTGATGTCCTCCCACAACTTGTATGGCCTGCAGTCATTAGTATTTAATGTGCAAATCTACACTTACAATAGTCTTTAAATTCAAGGATACATTCCAAGTCATATTTTGGCTCTTCTGACTTGTTCTGATTTTCTTTAGCTTCAACCTGAACTTGCATATGAGTGTGTGTTCCACAGTTCACTGCTGGCATGGTTGTAGTGGATGCTCCTGAGCTTCTCTCTTGTTTCTTTCCATAGTTGTAGTCAACTAATTCCTGTGCATTCCATACTGGCCATTTATGTTGTTGCAAAAGGGTGGCTGCTGACCTTGCAAAATTTTATCATGAACTCAACCATCAGCTTCACTTTTTATGTCCAAAATCATATTTTCCAACTACTGAATCTTCCTGTTTCCAACTTTTACATTCCAATTATCAGTAATTACCAATGAATGCATATTGATTATATGGTTGATCAATTTAAGACTAAAGCCATTGGAAAAATTCTTCAATTTCTTCAGCACTAGCTTTCAGTGGTTAGAATATATATGAAATAATTGTATTAATTGGATTTCCTTGTATAGATATTATCAATATAATTGTATAGATATCATCCTAACCAACGGCATTGCACTTCAAGATAGAGTTTGGAGTTTTCTTTTTTTTTAATTTTTAACAATAAATTTGACAGAATTCCTCTTGCATTTCCTTTTCATTGAGGTTCAGAAAGAAGTGAGGGAAGACTGTATTCTTCTAAGTTATCAGGAGGCTTGTAATTGATTTTGGTGGTAAGAAAGGGGTGAGCAGTGGGGGAGAGATAGAGGCTCAAAGAAATGGAGACAATTAAGGATGTCAGCAGCCATTTATTCTTTTATTAAATTTCAAGGGAAAAGTACCCCAGTTTATTGGCAAGCACATATTTATAAGTTACAAAGCACTATCATGAATTGGAAGTCACTAAATCTATTTGAACCACAGAATCTCAACTTTAAAATAAAGTCATAATTACTACTGTTCGGGCTGACAATGGGACAATCTCTTGGAAGAGATGATCACAAGAAAATCTACAATTATTAACCAGGGCAGTGCTAACCACCATTGTACAGGACAGACAGACTGCACTTGTTTGTGAAATGGCAGTACAGATTTGAGCAGTTATGATCGAATCATCAACATTTTGACTAATGGATACATTAAAAATAATGTTGATGTGAAAATTAACTTAGGACTTAAAAAGAGAGAAAGAGAGGACCCCAAGAAGAGAAAGATACCTGATTTATCTGAGGACACATAACTAAACCACAAACCATACACAAATTCCCAAGCTAAAGGCAAGGGGACTGATTTTCTGTCTCCATTACTCATTTGGGTCTGTTGGTAGAAAAGTCTCTACAATAATAATTTCCTGAGGATTCCCACCCATACCAGTTAGTATATGCCCAGTACAGTATCTTTTAAAGTACTATATCTTTTAAAAAGAAACTTTCTGGTGAGAGTTGTACAAGCCGCCAGTTTAAAAAAAAAATACTTTTAGTGATAAAATAAATTTCAAAACATAATAGAAGTAGATTTATAAGACAAAGGTGGAGGAGGGGACTTTTCTTTTCCCCCCAACAGTTTTATCGGCATATAATTCACATTCATACAATTCAGTAGTTTAATCACATTGAGAAGAGTTGTACATTCATCAACACAATCCATTTTAGAACATTTTCTTCATTCTTGTCCTCATCTTGTCCCCATTCCTCCTCCTCGAAGCCCCCCCTAAAGAACCATCTTTTCAATTTTACTGTCTCTATAGATTTACCCATCCTGGATTTCATATACAGAAAAACATTATTTTTTTAAAAGACTAAAACTAACAATATAAACAAAGCAAAAGCGCTAAGATCCTCAGTTGAAAAGGAAACTGAGACTATCTTAAGGCAAAGAGAAGGAAGTTCCTAGAATTATGCAGTAAGCTTTGGTACTGACACTAAACTTCAGTGACTCTTCTCCTGGCCCCTGAGTGACACACAAAGTCTGGGACACTCTACTACATTAAAGGTTGGCGGTGTGAACCCACCCACTCCCACTGCATCACAGAGCAATTCATGGTGATCTGCTTCTGTCAGCAGGACGGCCACGGGAGCCCCTGGGAGCAGTTTCACTCTGTAACACCCGGGGCCACCTGCAGTGGGAACTGACTTAGGACAGCGGGTCTGGTTTGGAACTAGGCCATCCTCTGGAAAGGAATTAGGGTCTGCCCGGTAGGAATGGGACTTTCTAGCATCAATTATTCTGAGAAGATGCACCTCCTGAGTTCGGAAACGGGAACTCATCCTGTGCCTCAGTATCTTTGATCCCTGGGCTCTTCAACTAGATCGGGATAGAGAACCTTTTTATCTGCCAAGGGCCATTTTGATATCGATAACCACAGTCCCAGCCTATAGTGATCAGACATTTAGTGAACTCACTCTGAAGACGCTGGTTGGGACTGCATCTCTTTGGTGAGGCCTGTGATGTGAGCTGGTGTTGATTTCAGACCCTTGGGCCAGACGGTCTCCATCCTAATCTAGATGTATGCATGGTCACCTCCCATCCCTTTTAGAGGACGGACTCAGGCTTGCAAACTCTGAGAGATACCCCACCAACGTTATGGTACTCGCAAAGGAAAAGTACTGGAGAAACAGTGGTCAAGCACTAAGCTGCTCTCTAAAAGGTAGCACCAGTCACTGTACAGGCAAGCAAGGTGGCAACCTTCTTCCTTGAAAGGTGTACCGATCTAGAAAACCCTGTGGGGCAGCTCTCCACAGTCCTATAGAATCACTAGGCACAGAACTGCCTGAGGCGCTGCCTGATCTTTCTCCCCCAGAGAAAGATCTTTGTACCCCCCAGGTGGGTACAAACTACTCAGCAACTGGTTAGCAGCCAAGCACTGCTTAACAGAAATCAGAAAGAGGTGAGAAATAAGTATGGAGGTTGTGGGGGGCTTTGGCTTTGACTTTTTTCCTAACTTGTGGGTTTGTCTCCTCCAGGAGAAACCACTGGTAAGTCTAAGTATCTCTTGTCATTTTCCAGGTACAGTGTCAGAGACATTCCCTCATGCCTTGAAAATCTCAGAATTCCATCTCCTGTGTGAAGTGTTGTGAAATCAATCCTTACAAATTAGATGTGTGGGGAGCAGACTCCTGCATTACACTCTTATCGACCTCCTTCTATTAAGGGTGAATTATGCACCACTTGGATGGAGCCTGGTGGGAGCCCCAATACTATGGCTCTTACACATTTTACAGTCTAGAGCTGAGTTCTCACCCCCATGTTAGAAGAGTCTGTCATGTAAATCAAAACAACATTTGCCCAAGGACAAAGTCCAGAGGGTTAGGAAAAGAGGAGGAATGGAAATGATAACAGAGAGAAGGTGGGATATGGGATGGCACATCATGGGGATGGCAGTGGATGAGTTGAAACAGAATATGTGAATTCCTAAGTGGAAAACTACTCTGAAATTTCACCTAATTTACAATAAAAAGGGTTTCTTTTTTTTTCCTTTTCAATAAAGAGTGAATTATAAATTTCCTCCCATGCTGTGTGAAGATGAAATTGTATAGGAGGGCTCTTCTCTCTTTATCAATCCCACCCAGTGACTTGATGGGAATATGCAAATAAGGAACAGAAGACTCTGAACTCAGTGATCGGTAAGCTTTGTCATCCTGATGGGTATAAAAGTAGGCCACCTTAGAAACAGGAAGAAAGAAAATGCTATAGCCAGCAAGAAAACAGTGCCACCCACAGAGCATACGTGGTGGAAACAACAGAGAACAGAGTGTGTTAGACAGAGTTCTCTAAAGAAACAAAATCAGTACACTTAGGATTTAGATAGGTAGATAGGGCATGAAGGAATATAACAGCTAATTTGTCCACACAGCAGTACAAAGGGCTCAATTCAACTTACTTCCGTGGAATAGTTAATATACAGGAAGTCCTTCAACTCACAAGGGCTGCTGGGTCCAAGATCAAGAAAGCAGACAGCTGAGTCTTCTGTAGGGCAATGCAGGCAATCCAACCACAGGCAGCAAACAGCAGGGTGGGTCACCAAGAGTTAGAAGCTCAGGAACTTAGAGAAGCAGGCTGGGATGGGATATCAAACTCAAGCAATGCAAGATGACAGGATCCATTTGGGTCAATGGGACTATTCTGATAGATCCATTTCAACATACCAATTTTCCTACACTTTTGAATGACTTCTTCTACAGTGTACCAAGGTAGGTCAGGTACCTCAAGTTGGTCTAATCTAGGCCATCTGGTAGCCCATGCTTCAGTGAACCAACCAAATAAGCAATTAGATCCTCTCTTAATCTCCTTTGCTGAGACACTGAAGGAAGACTGTGCTTAGGGACCCCAGCTCAAGAAACTCAGATTGGTCTAATGTTACATTCCTTGTACCAGTATCCCACACCCTTAGTAAATATTCCCGCGAGAAAGGGGCTGAGCCCCGGCAGCGTAGTGGTTGTGCGTGGGACTGCAGCCCACTGGGATGGAGGTTCAATTCGAGCTCCATGGAGCAAAGGCTGGGCCTCCTACTCCCACCACCTGAGGGCAGTGATGCCCCCCCCCCAAAAAAAAAGTAAATATTCCCAGGGATATTCTCTAGGCTTCTGCTTGTATGTATTAAGAAAGTTGAGCAGATCTTTATGAGTATAACACACATCTTCCTGAGTCATCATCTGAACCTCATCTTTCCAGAGACTTAATTCTAGTTACAGGTCTAGAGGAAATAATGGGTGGTTGGGGGTGTTTCCTGGTGGGTCTCAGCAATATCTTACAAGCCATCTCCACCAGACAAGATGACAGAAACTGCACCAGTTGGCATTTCAGCTTGAACAATTTGGTTAATGTGCTCAGGTGTGGGTAGTTTTACTGATAGTGGATGAATCCACTCAGGTGGGAAGGGTGGATCTATTGACTGGGGTGGCTCAATGGCCTCAAGGGCTTAATATCCTCCTCTTCTGCATCGTCAGCCCAGGTGTTTCCATCCCATGTTTCAGGTTCCCATTTCTATCCAGTTAATGTCCATACTTTAATATCAGACACTGTTCTACACCTTCAATTTACCTGACACTGTAATTCAGCTACTCTTACGATGAGAGCCTGGATCTCGTTTTCAGCAAGGTCAGCTCTACCACTCGAGAAGACCCTCCTTTGTAGCACATGCAGATGCTGTTAGGTCTGTTATTTGGCATTTGAGACGTGCTTTGAGGTTCTGACATGATCCCTTTACTGGATCACATCTTCTATTGTCAGCAGGGCCAGCTAACCGGCTTCCCCATCCTTCTCAGCCTGACAAAATTGCTGGAAAATATCAAACACAAGATCACTGAGAGCCTCTCCTCTCACCAGCACTTCATCTATTGGTGGTGATACTGTGGATATCAGCATTCTGACTTTACACCATGGCTTAACACCACCTACTCCAGTAAGAATAGCAGGTTTATCCATGTCTTTAGGGGTAGCGATAGCATTATCAGTGCTTTTAAACGGAATCAGGCCAGAGAGCCAATGTGAGAAGTCCATACTTCTTGTTCTTCTAGAACCACTCCTGGCACCAATCTATAAAGTCCTGTTCAGATTCTCAACACATGTAATGATGCTGAATACAGGAAGATCACAGGCCAGTGGGTGTGGCAGTAGAAGCATCTCAGTGCTGGCAGGGGTCTCCACGTGGCTTCTCCAGCTTCGGGCACTAGCTTACCTCCATGTGTCTTGTCAGCTGCAATGTTTCCCAGGGAGTGAGCCAAGAGAGAGAATACAGGAGGAACACAGGAGTTCCCAGAATCCTCAGGACAAGGACATGCCCACATAGAGCCCTCATCGGCTATGACCTGATGGACAGGCTAGACTCCACCCCTTCATTCTTAATCCTCTAAAAGTGACAACTGATTATATAACTACCACACGGAGGAGAAGCATTGAGACCAGGAGGCAGAGCACAGGAGTCATACTGAGACAGGAGACAGGGTGGTGGGAATCTCAGGGCACAGAATGAGGTAAAAGCTAATGGATCCCGTGGCTGGGAGGCTGAGGACCAGAGAGAGACAAGACTCAGCCATACAGAGAAGTGTATCCTTAATGTTTTCTGATCCTCTATTGTGGTCACCTGTAAATTTCCCTGAGTTCCGTCTGAGTCCATTGCACTAAATCATGAAATCTAGCAGAGAAATAAAGTGTCACGGGAGGGATGGTTGGTATCAGAATAGAGAAAGGGAGGGGGGAGGTATGAGGGAGAGTGGAGGCAGGCCTGACCTCTGCCTCATAGGAATCATCTTTGGACAGGTGTGAAGTTGGCCCCCATGTCATTTCCTCACATGCCTATAAGGACTCGCCTGTGACATCAGTTTTAAAAGCAGAGATCTTTTTGTCAGAGTCCCTCTGGTCACAGAGGAACTGCCTTCTGCTTATCGTGACTAACACCACTTAAGGAAGATTTACCTCAACAAAAGGGAAAATTACTTTTACAGGAGTGCTACCACATATCCCAAAAGGGAATATTTTGGTGTAATGGAAGGAAAATATTTCACCAGAGAATACATTAAATTTTAAAGAAATGCTAAATGATTTGAAGGGAGGCTTGAGCAGCTTCTTTTCTGGAGTTAAATTTATGAATATATTTCCAATGCAAACATCTGGACCCTAAAGCACAAAGTACACCTTTCTGTCCTCCTCGTTACAAAGTGCTGACTCTCAACTCAAACCTACATCAAGATAGCCACTCACAAGGCAGCACGACTACAAAATTCATCATCAACGAAAAAATCCTTTGGCCCTCTTTTCATTCCTCCATTTATTCATGGAGAAAGAAGGGGCTTTTTACTCTCATAATAAGTTGTGGTCTCGGGCTGAGCCCCGGTGGCGTAGTGGTTGTGCACAGGACTGCGGCCCACTGGGATGGAGGCTCGATTCCAGCTCCACGGAGCAAAGGCTGGGCCTCCTACTCCCACCACCTGAGGACAGTGATGCCCCCCCCCCTCAAAAAAAAAAAAGTTGCAGTCTCAGAATCTGCAGAGGCAGTTCTGCCCTGTCCTCTCTGGCCCCTTTGAATCCGCGTGGACTCAAAGGCAGGGAGTGTGGTTGGGTTTTCAGTGACCTGTTGTAACAGTAAGAACAAATGTGTCCAGAGAACATTCGCAAAGGCCTCGCTTTCACTAGGTTTACATTGTAGCAGGGAAATGGGAAGCCCTCGGAAAGAATACTCATATATGAAGTGGCTTTTAAAACGTCATAGAAAAATTCCATTATCTTTTCATTCCATTTCCTATGGAACCTTCTGAAGCCTCTTCATAGACAGACATATGGGTTGCTTTTTTTCCCGTACACATAAATGTCTTAGCCAATTCCAAATGGGCTTTAAAATTAAAGATGTTTCGCTTTATAGGATTATTATACAATATGACATAGATGATGAGTAAATTGATAGTAAACACACTAATAAGAAGAAATAAAATAGACTCATTGACACTAAGTCGATTCCAACTTATAGGGATGGTGTCTGAGTCTGTACATCTTTAACAGAGCAGACCGTCTCCCCTTTCTCCTATCCAATGACCGCTGATGGGCTTGAACAGCCAGTCTGTGTTTACCAGTCAAACACCTCCACCACAGGTCCACCAGAGCTATGTAAGGACCCAACAAGAAACTCAAACCAAACCTTCTGTCCTTGAGTCAAGGCGGACCGACAGCGACCCTGAAGGACAGGGTCTGCCCCTTTAATTTCCGAGACTAGAACCCTTTACTGGAGTAGAAAGCCGTATCTTTCTCCAGTGGAGCCACCGGTGGTTTTGAACTGCTGACCTTGTAGAACACAGCCCAACTCTTAACCACACACCACCAGGGCTCCGTTCTTCCAAGCAGTAGCTACAAGAAGGAGCACACACACACTCGGTTGCCTTTAGGATCCATCCGAGGGGCCCTTCTGACACCCTGTTTAACGGCGTGGCTGCAAACCAAAAGGTCAGAAGGGTTCCAACCCACAAGTGAGGCCAGAGAATAGATCTCGGGAAGATTACAGCCTGGCGCATCCTCTGGGGCAGTTCTCCTCTGTCCTGTAGGGTCCCCGTGAGTGCACACGAGCTAGAAGGCACCCCACTCCCACAATCCATCGCTGCCCCACAGCGGACGCATGCCGCTAATGGTAGTAGTAGCTGGCCCCGGATGTGTTCTTCTAAGACGCAACAGAAACACTGACGTAGCTGTTTCATTTAGAGAATCTTAGAGTCCTGCAGGAGGAGCCTCGTTGGGCTGCCAACTGCAAGGTCAGCAATTCCAAACCACTAGCCTCTCCCGAGGAGAAAGACGGGGCGCTTTCTACTCCAGGAAAGAGTGACGGTCTCCCTGGTCGCTCGGAGTTGGTGGCAGTGCGTGCTGCGTGCAGAATCCGTCAGAGAAAAGTGTCAGCGGATAAAAGTGAGGGGCACTGAATCTTAAAAGACCAATGTCCACAAGGGATCCACTCAACAAGCAACTCCACGACTTGCTTTCCTTTCCAGGCAATGCACAAATCTAGCGGGCTCCATTATTATTCCAACATTTCTCACAGCACCAAAGTCTAGCCAGAAGATCAAAATGCCTAAACCCCAGGAGCTGAGACAGCCAGACGGTAGTGGAGGACCTCACCTTCCAGGTGTAACTCACCACCTGTCCATGTCATCAAGGTTGTATCACCAGTGCATCAAAACACAGGAGAAACCCTAATTCAAGTCAGGCTTAAAAGAAGGAGTCTCCTGAGATCCCTTCACACGAGCTTATAAAGGTAGGTTTGAATGCAAGAATGAAAAGAAGTAGACAAGTCACAAAACCATTATTAAATTTTTGGTGAGAAAAAGCAACAACTAAAAGAATGATTTTTCTTAAACCATAAGTTAGAGAGTTACTTACTTTCCCCGGGTCTTTGGTACAAAGCTCAGAAGACAAGCTCTTTTTCTTCCCCTCCACGAGGTGTCTTAATTACCAGCGATCACCCAAGGAAGACAGGCAGCTCAGCAATACCTGGAAATTGTGTAAAGGCAGAAATTTTAAATTCAAAGTCTGCTTAGAAACTGGGAACATCAAAGCACGTCACTGCTCTTCAAAGAATTCCTGCATAATTAAAAGAAAGACTTCATTGGCATGCCTAAATGAGGAGACACGTAAGTTATTTTCCTTTCGCAGTGTACCAATACAGTTTTCTAAATCGAGATGGTATTTTGATCTGCCATCTTATTAACGTTCCTACAGGAGGAACCAGCAAGGCCTCTTGGCAACCGTTCCTGTTGGAGTGTCTTTCTTGGGGAGTCACAGAGAGGTGCCGGGTTTCTAATTGCACTGAGACTCGGGAAGGAAGGTCAGAAATTGCACTCGGGAGCCCTGTCACCCTCCAAAAATAAGCTCACCCCACAAACCCGGAGGCCAGGGTTAACTGAAGGATGCAAGCACGACTTACAGACAATTGCCCCTCTTCATACTTGGGTATCTTCATGCATGATGACCTGACTTTCGTATGATGGGAATGGGAGATAAGTACCACCACCACCAACCCCCACCCCCCACCCTCCCAGAACCCGGCACTAACTCTGCCAATGAATGCAATGGTCAGCTACCACTGAGTAGCCAGCGGCCAGCTGAGGTCACGCTGTGCATAAAGGAATACAATGCTGCCCAGGCCCGTGCCAGCCCCTTGCTTGGCTGTGGATCAAACAGCTGTGATCTAGAGGTCTTTCCTAGGTTGGTTTTCTAAACCAGGTATCCAGGCCTTTCTTCCTCCTCTATTTAAGTCTGCTGGAGGCTGTTTTCATCAAGGTCATGGCTGTACAGCAACTGCATTGGCTTGGAATGAACTATCCTGAGCCACCAACATTCTCTGCCAATGATGCAGCATTATTTCCTCCAAGAAAAGCAACACAGTGGCCAGATGGGGGCCACCAGAAACCCATACCACAAAGCCCATGCAGCCCTCGGCCATCCCACCCAGGGCCATGCTCTGTGTGAAATTCAAAACAGCAAGACCACCTCCTTTGTACGCCACAAGAGCTTGAGAAATCAGTCAATTAGGAGGACGCAGGAAGTGCTGCTCCAAGCAGCCGTAATTAAAAAGCAGACAGAACCCATAAACACCCATAAGCATCAGTTATTGTCATTGTTATTGCCAACACGTACGCAGCACTTACTCCTCTGAGTGCTTTGTACGTCGGAGGGGCAAGCAGAATATAGCGCCTCAATCACCCCTGGACATCACTGGACTGGTGGCACCCATATAACCCCCTTGGCAGCTACACAAAAGATGGATGGTTCACACCCACCCTGTGGGCTCTGGAGGAGAAAAAAAAGTTAATCTGCTCTAAACACACAAACAAACAAACTCCATTTCCTTCGAGTCCATTCTGACCATAACAATACAAGGTGACAGAGGAGAACCCCCGCAGTGTCCAAGGCTAGAATCATCACAGACGCAACCCACCATCTTTCTCCTGAGGACCTGCTAATGGATTCGAACCAACACCCTTCAGTTAGCAGCCAAGCACTTAACAACCGTGCCCCTAGGACTCCTGACTGTAAAGGTTACAGCTGCAAGCCACTGCGGGGCAGGTGTCGTGGGCCGCACGGGGTCCCTGTGAGCTGCAAGCAACTCAAAGGTATCTGACGACAGCGTCAGCCAGTCCTGTTAGGAGTCTTGCATGTGTTCCCAAGAATGATATATTAGAGACCGGTTTTAATCCAAATTAATTTCAAGTTTAATTTCATGGGTGCTGCTATATCATCTCATGGCAGGAAACACAAAGTGATGAAAGTAACTGTTCTGGAGCAAGCCCAGCTGCATAAAGATGCACAGAAGACAGTTGATCCTTACCCTCTTTACCCCAGGTACCAGCTCCCTCAGTTTTTCTGATTTTAAGGATCCTTCCTTTAATTACTTCACAATACTTCCCTACCAAGGCCCCTGCCCATTAGCAAACTGCAGGTTGTAACAAGGTCAAGGGCTACATTCATGGCCTTACTGACGTACTGCATAGTCAACAGAACAAGGGAACACTGACAACCTGGTTTAAAATCAAGCAAGGTGTGTGTCAGGGTTCTATCTTCTTGACATCCTCATTCAGTCTGTATGCTGATGAAATAATCATGGAAGCTGGAGTATGTGAAGACAAATGTGGCCTCGGGATTGGAGAGAGGCTTATTCACGACGTTGCTTGTTGAAGGGACATGAAGGACTTGCTGATACAAATCAAGGATTGCAGCCTTCAGTATGGATTAAAACTTACTGTAAAGAAGACCAAAATCCTCAACACTGGACCCACAGGTAGCAACAGCATGATAACTGGAGAAAAGACACTAAATTGTCAAGGATATCGCCTTGTTTGGGTCCACAATCAGTGTCCGTGGCAGCATAGTCAAAAGATGCCTTGCATTGGGCAAATGTGTGGCCCGAGACCTCTTTCACGTGTCAAAAAGCAAGCGGGTTAACTTTGAGGACTAAAGCCAGAGTATTTTCAATCGTCTCATATACACGTGAAAGTTGGACACTGAATGAGGAAAAACAAAGAAGAGTCCTGACAGTTGAATTATGGTGCTGACGAAAAAAAAGCTTGGAAAATACCATGCTCACCAAAAGAACCAACAAATCTGCCTTCGCTAAAATGCTCCTTAGAGGAAAAGATGGCAAACGTCAATGCTCCTCCTTTGCGTGTGTTGCCAGGAGACACCGTCAACGCTTGGCAAAGTAGAGGGGAAGTGAAAGAGATCAAGACTCTTGACACGACGAACTGGCACAGAGGCTGCAAGCATGGGCTCAACTCTAATGACCTGAGAGGAAGACAGAGCACCGATCAGTGTCCATTGTGCTGCACCCAGGGTCGCTCTGAGAGGAATGGGCTGGATGGCGTCTAATAACAAGTGGCTGGGTGGGACTGTGCTTTATCCTGTTCCTAGCTTTTCGCATGTACCACTGATGGAGTTTGCCAAGGGCTCTCTCTCTCTGCTCCCATGTCCCCCGGTGCCCGACGGCTCTGAACACCTGGTTTGTAGGACTACATATGCTGTGTGACAGCAGACTGGACTGTAAAGGAACTAACTGCGGGTGCCTGTGGTGATGATGTGTGTGATTTATCCTAAAGGATTTATCACTGTGATTTTTCCATTTCTCCCTACGTTGAAGAGAAAAGCATCCAGTACAATACAATCTTAGAGATGTTTTCATTCATTAATGTTTACAAGTACCGAACATGAGCCCGTTAAAAGACCCATCTTTTTAGGTGAAAAAAAATTATATATAAGGCACTTATAAGAGAGTCATACAAATGAGATGTATTTGTCCTAGCACATAGACCAGAAGGACGCTGTTAAAGGAATACAGAAAAGAGGGTGTAAGTATAATTGCTGAGAAGGGCACATTAAAGTGAATTACATTTTGTTTCTTAAGATCAATATATTTTTTAGGTGACCTTATCCTTTTTTTTTTTAAAAAAGTCTGCCCAAGATGTGCAAAAAGATACAAAGACTTTTCTAGGATAATATAAATTTTAAACAATTAAAAAAATTCAAATACCCCAAATAGACAATTCGCTTTTAAACTATGGACTACATTTAACCAAATGGGAAAACTGTTCTTAGGCAACGTTAGTTGAAAACACCCCAGACCAACATGCTGTCATTGAGTCCATTCCAAGGCGGTGACCCTGCAGGACAGAGAAGATGTGTCCCTGCGGAACTTCAAGACTGCCAGTCTTCACAGGAGCAGAAAGCCTGACCTTGCTGCTAAAGAGCCCTGGCGGGCTTGTAGTCGGCAGCCCAAAGCTCCTGACACCCCCACTGGGAAAGGAAGCCATGAAACAGGGTGCTCAATATGATCCCAAACGTACTTTACACAGTGTCCTTAGAAAAGGAACACAGTGGAGCAGTGATAAAGCACTGGGCCACTAACTAAAAGACCAGGAGTTCGAACCTACCAACTGTTCTGCAGGAGAAAGAGGCGACAGGCAAGAGTGAAGCTTAGGGAACCCTCGGGGGCTGCTACACTTGGAACTGTGGGCCACTATGAATCAGAACCATCTCCATTCTGGATTTTAGGACTGAGGGGGTGGGGTGGGGAAAACCCTACTAAGCCTAGAAAAGCTGCTAACTATAGATCACAGGACTGTTTTCTTTGTACTCACTGTGGTACCCAAATTGTTTACAATAGTCGTAGGTGGGATTATTTTTAAGCTAACGTGAATAGTATATGTTCCTGTTATAATTGAGGCACCCTGGTGGCAGACTGCTTTGCTTTGGACTGCTAATTGCAAGGAGAGCAGTTCACAACCACCTGTTGTTCTGTGGGAGAAAGGCAAGGTTTTCTACTTGGGTAAAGAGAGATGGTTTCAGAAACCCCTAGAAGTAGTTCTACCCTGTCTTATAGGGTCACTCTGAAACAGGATAAACTTCATGGCCCAGAGGGGAGGGGAGTGTTAAAATGAGCAACAAACAATCTGAAAATACAAAGAAAGCCTTTGGTGGGGAATTCTCCTTTCATGTGTACCCCCCCCCCTTTAATTTGACCACATTCAAATGCAGCCAGAAGATGAAGATCCCAAGGAACTGGGACCTCAGCTACTTCCTGACCAATCCCAAGTATGTCCAGATCCAGCAGGTGACTGGATTCTAGGAAGCACTCTTTACCTCACAATGCAAAGACAGACACAACCTCAATGGCACTAATGAAAGCACATGAACCCATTAGAGAAGCTGTAGTGGTAATATGTTTATGTTAATTTCATGATTGAGATGTAGGGGTGGAGTCTATCCTGTTAATCTGGAGATAGCCATTGAGTAGCCAATGAGGCCTCTATGTGGGCATGGCTTTCTCCTGAGACTTCTGGGAAACCTTGTGATATTTTCCTCATGAAGATGAGAAGCTATCTCCCCAGCTGTTGGGAGTTAGTCTCAGAGACGATGAATTACATACAAGACAAGATGGCAGTGTCCGAGGAGCTGCAGGAATTGCAGGAGAAGCCACACGGCCTTGCCTTGATGGGACCAGACCTCTAAAGCTGGAGAAGCCACACGGACAGCCTTGCCAGTGCGGAGTTGCCTCTGCCACCACTGGATGCTGTTGATAGACCTTGAGCCCTGCAAGCAAGGATCCCTGGGGAGCCCCCTGCCAATGCTGGGGTTCTGCACCCACTGGCCTGTGACTTCCTGAGTCAGAAGGAGATGTTATAGACTGATATGGGGCATACGGGCTAATATCAGACTTATGACTTTGAACTGGACTGGGTTGGGATGCTTTCTCAATGTTCCATTCCTTTTGTATATAAATCATTCCCCTATATCCATATGCGAGTCTATGTATTTGTTTCTCTAGTGTACCTGGACTAACAGAAGCCAAAACAGCATGTGTTCTTACTGACCAAAGCAAAAATCCAGACTAAAACCAAAAAACAGTATTTATTTATTTAGCAGTTTTAATGGCACATAATCCATCTATCACACAATTCAATAGTTCGATCTTATGAAGTAAAGAAAACATTTTAAATTATATAACTGGACCCAAGCTGTCTGAAAGTCTGGATGAAATCTGGTTCTAAATAAGAAAAAATGTGCTAAAAGTTCCTTTAAACAAGACAAAGATTATAGGAACATAAGGAGGCATACATAAGTTTCTCCCTGGGGAGATGTACATAGAAAGTATGAAAAGAGAGATGGACCTTTTGCCCTCCAAAAGGACTTGGCTGTATATACAGAGTTTTCCAACAACCACCCAAGCTGACAATGCATGCATGCCATATCTTGGCTAAGATAAGCATGCTGTTTGGCTCAGCAACATCGCTTTAAGGTACTCAGAAACCCAGGCCCAGTGGGGACAGCGAGG
This sequence comes from Nesogale talazaci, assembly GCA_004026705.1. Taxonomy (NCBI): domain Eukaryota; kingdom Metazoa; phylum Chordata; class Mammalia; order Afrosoricida; family Tenrecidae; genus Nesogale; species Nesogale talazaci. The sequence continues at coordinate 34,301 of PVJH01019504.1, forward strand.
TCAAAACACACCTGAGGAGATCAGTCACCTGGGTACAGTTGGCCAAACAGACCAACTCACTGTTAGTTATGAGTCATAGTGACTCTACAGGACAGAGCGAAACTCTCCCTGTAGGTTTCTGAGATTGAAGCTCTTTATGGGAATAGACAGCCTTCATCTTTCTCTTGGGAAGCCACTGGTGTTTTCGAACTGCTGGCCCTGAGGTTAGCAGCCCAACTCTTAACCCACTAGGCCGCCACATCTACATTATGTGTTGCCTCCCGGTTTCAGTTTAACCTTCCTGGCATACAGCAGGCCCAGGAGCTAGTTGGTGTAGGGTGGTTACTTGTCTACAATCCCAAGTTTGTGCTGAGGGTTAAAAGTGTGTGTGTGTGTGTGTGTGTGTGTGTGTGTGAGTGACAACAATGAAAAACAACGGAACTGCTTTATATACAGACCTCAGGCTTCATTATACTCCTGCTACACAAGGTACAGAGGCACTGATCTTTGTTTTCTGTTTTGAACTTCACAAAAATGCTGACTTAGTTTTTTGTTTGTTTTTTTTTAAGCAAGCAATAACAATTCCCTTGTGTTCCTAATATGCTTTTGTATTTCTAAATATTTCCCTCAGGCTCCATAACAAATCGAAACACAAAAGCGACCGGTTCCGGCTGCCCCTGCTTTTCAAGCAGAAGCTCACCTCCCTGCCATGGAGTGGGAGCTGACTCCTGGGGACTCTGCCCACCCTGCAGGGCAGGGTAGAACTGCGCCTGGGGATTTCTGACACTGTAACGCTACGGGAGTGGAAAGCCTCTTCTTGCTCCCAGGAGCAGCTGGTGGTTTGAAACGAGTGAACTTTGAGATTGCAGCCAAACACATAGCCACTACACCACCAGGGCCCCTGGCGTTTGAGGCAAGAAAAAAGGCAACGCGAGCACTTTCAGTATGCTATGCTCTCTAGAAGGAGCCTTGGTCACGCAGTGGGCACAGCAGGAGGCTGTCCAGTGGAAGGCTGGCAGTTGGAGCGAAATTCCCCAGGAGGGAAATGGTCAGGCAGGCTTCTGTACAGCTCTGCTCTCCAGGTTGTTTTGCATGAAGACAAACTCCTGGGGCTATGGTAAGTTCCAGAAGAATCAGACAAGGCTGACAACCCCCTCAGAAACTCTACCATAGACACGAAAACACACAGCCTGATTGATCGCTCAGGAAAAGGATTTTGAAACTCTTGGTTTCTGGAAGTTGCCGCCGAACATGTTGCACACATGCGCCTTTAATAATTAACAGTTGCATCCTCTAATCAGCAAGGGATTCAGATACTGCCTTTGGGCATGATGATTCCGATTAAAGTGATGATTTTAATGTTTTAAAAGGAAGTGTGTTCAAACACACAACCGTCTCTGTGCCTCCAGCTACTTCAGGAGAAGACTTGGAGCGCTAAGGCAGCCTTGGTCTGGAAAGTGGATTCCTCTCTCTGTTGGCACTGGCTGAAGGATCACTCAGAGGCACATTCTACCCGCCAGGGCTGGACATGAGAGGGGGCTACCAGTGTTCACAGACGGCCTGGGAGAGCTGCAGGTGTGGTCTCTCCAGACCCTCGAGGCAGAGTCCTAGGCTATCTACATGCATCTTGGACACCAGCCCACTTCCCTTTCTGCCCCCTCCGGCCTTTAGACCAAAGATGTTTGCTTTACGTGGCATTCTGGTCGCCTCAGCCCTTTCCTTCCAGGGTCTAAACTCCCGGTGTCACCATTACACTAGCTGTAACAAAAGGTGGGGTGGGGGACTGAGGCACAAAAATAAATGGTGAATGCATTTCTTAAACCAGATTTGAAAACACCCAGATCTTAGTTTCCAAAGAGTTTAGGCTCCTTGGAGAAATGGTTGGTTCCAAGAGTGGGGCAAAGAAAAGAAAAGAAGCAGGGGGTATTCAAATCTTCATAAACCAGAGGACGGTCCTGGAGGACAGAGCAGAACTGCTCCTATAGGTGCCCAAAACGAAATCTTTAAGGAAGTTGAAAGCCTCGTCTTTCTCTAGAGGAGCATCTGGTGATCCTGAACAGGTGACCTTGAGGTTAGCAGCCCACACTGCCACCCAGGCCCGCTTCAAAGGGATGTGTTCAAAGGGCACAGAAGCTTGAAAAAACCTTCTTGACCAAATTCACCACAGTCTGAAAATCAAAACGAATTACAGGAATGAATTATAATAAATGAAGTAAAAAAAAAGGGAAGCCATGAAGTCACAGGGACTGGCATTCAAGGATACGGGGTTGGGGAAGAGCCCTTCTTCCCAAGCGTGCCAGCTAACAAGTCAGAGGTCAACAGAAATAAAGCAGGGGACTCTGCGGCCACCAGCAAGACAATGAAGTCCTTCTATGATCCTTAATGGATGCTAACCCCCTTAGGGGAAGGGCTCTTGGGGAGCAGGCTAGGCATGCAATCTCCAATGCTGCCTCACAGATGACTTCGCATTGGCCTGTGGAAACAGGCATTTCTACAATGGAACTCTCTAGCACACCGCTTTAACCAAGCAGTGCTCACCAGACAGAATCACCCGTGATAAGGTAGCCGGGCCTCCAGAGCAGTGACGTCCAATTTCTGCCCTACATGCTCCATCTAAATCTCATTCTAGGGAAACTATCAGATACATCCAGATGATGAATCCTTTATGAGGTAACTCTCCTGGAATTGTGAGAATTGCCAGTGCCATGAATACTAAACATCATATACACAAAGGATGACTGAATTGGGGGATTTGAACTGCTGACCTTGCAGTGAGTGGTCCCACGCATAACCTGCTACGTCACCAGGGCTCCATAAAGGAGACAGGGAGACGAAGCACACTGCGTGGCCACTGATTAATATTGGGCGGAGTGCAATGAAAGACATGACTAGGATAACTGGAGAAATCTGAGTTGGGACCATGCCTGAGACAGAGCGGCTTCTTGGTGAGAATGGTACGGCAGTATCCTTGAGCATAAGAAACAACACATTTGGGATAGATTGAGGCCCTCTGTAACTTCCTAAAATGGTTCGGGAACATTTTTTTTTTAACTTTAAATCCATGCCTGGCCATTGTCCGGAGTAGAAATGGAGGCTGGGTTGGGCGGGGGAGGGAAACAATGGTAGAGAAAGACCGAAGCAGAGAAAACTTTTTTTAAAAAGTGATCGATTTCAGAGAGTAGTCTAACACTAACATATACAATCTGGTAACCAAAGTGGCTTATAATTTAACTCCAAACCCGCTGCCACTGAGTTGATTCTGACTCATAGTGACCTTGATCTATGTAGGCCACCACCGTAAATCTTTACTGGCGCAGAGAGCACAGAAAACCTCCTGTGTTAACCTCGGCGCAGTGGGTGGGTTTGGATTGCTATCGGGTACCCCTGGTACCCGATAGCATCACCAGGGGTCTGCACCCACCCAACACAAAGGGAGGAGACAAAGGCAGATATGGTTGAAAGGTACCTGAAAGATGGGAGTCCCACCTATCAGTATTAGAGCAGTTCACCCAGTCCTTAAAAGCAAAACACAAAAAAATCAACAGTACTTTACAATATTTTTCTAATTGTTTTTCTTCTGAAAACTTGATAGTCCTTCTTGGGAGAGAATAAAGTATAAAGGAAAAAAAACTATAAGGGTAAAACCTAGCAACAAAAGAGTTCTGTTCGCCTTCATCCATTCTGAAAAGGTGAATCTCAAGAGTTTCAAAAACCCTGCTCTTGCTCCCATGCTAGTGAGAAAGACTAGGACCAAAAAAAAACACCCCAAGTTCACTGCCGCGGAGGCGACCCTAGAGACCCTCTAAGGTCAGAAATGCCCTGAGGGGTTCCCAGACTGTACCTCTTTGCTGGGTTAGAAAGCCTCCCTTTCTCCATCAGAACAGATGGTGGTTTCAAACTGCAGACTTAGAGGTTAGCAGCACGGTCCCACTACACCCCCTGAGCTCCAAAGAGTCAGTCAAGGTTTACCGAGGGAAGACCCTGGCTAGGAGAAACACTCAGCATTCCCAGCCCGTCCCCTGCGCATCCAGGAGCACGGGGCGGACAAACTCACACCTCAGCCTACAGCTCCAGGAATCAGGCTCTCACAAGAGAACGCACCCCATCAAACTTGACCCCTCGCTTCTCTCGACGACCTCTCGTCTCCGTGGACCCAGTCTCACATTTCCAGCTTCAGCTTTAACTTCTCTCTTCCAAGGGGTTGCTGGGTGGGCTCTTAATATGACTGAACGACATGATATGTGGATTAAGTGCTAATAAAACTGGTTTATTTTTGTGTTGTTTTTTTTTAAGAGAGAGACATACAGAAAACATTGGCATCAATTATCCAAGGTCAGAAACTTATCAAGTTTATAGCCAGTCCTGGGACTGCTGGTCCCCCTCATGTTCAGTGCTGGATGGCTGCAAGGTCCCTGGCAGCATGGAAAACCTGCTAACTCAAGGGTCAGCAAACTCTTGAGACCGAAGAGCCAGTGCTGTCCCTCCTAACCACTTTAAAATCGCTCAAGAGCCTGAGATATGTTTTTCCAAACAAATGAAATCCCCGTGATCTGAGATCATCACCTTCAACTCAGCAGCCACAGTTTGCGTTAGGCTAATTTAAAGACTGGAGGTCTAGACCTACTCTGAAGACCCTAAAAGCCTGGGGATCTGCTTCCATAAACACTGCAGTCAGGAAAACCGCCCGAGCAGTGTCACCATAAATTGGGACTGACCTGATGGCAATGAGTCTAGTATTGCTACAGGTCATTGTTTTTCATCATTGGGTTGCGATCTATGCTTTTTAAGTACTCTCTTCTCCATAACCCCGAGTCCTCGAAGGAAAACATGCACCTCACCCAACTCTGTGGTCTCTCCAGGACCTAGCAATACTCACAGCTCATGCTCACCGAGAAGCATGCAAAGACTCAGCTCAGAGGCCCCATTTTTCCCACTGACCACCTCCACCCCTGCAGGACCCTCGCTGTCCTTCACTTGATGCTTCCATTCTGTCTACAACGCTTTGCTGCAGGGCCCAGGGACCCCTAAAACAAAGGGGTTTCAAGAGGTTCATGGGGGGGGGGGGAATCCCCTGATGTTTCCAACTCATTTGTCCTATAGTTTTTTGAAGCCTCTCAGACAAGCCTCATATACCACAGGCACTTAATGTTACCCTTATGTGATGACCTGTGAGACGTGCTGGTTTTTCAACAGAGCTGTTCTGAACCTTGCTTTTAAAAAAAAAAGCAAAAACACAAAAACCTGACCTCATTCTTATCTTGATCACATACTGAGGGAAATTATTTTAGGAAAGGGAGACAGAAGGGAAACGGAGAAGGAAAAAAATGAAGCTTAGAGGCTTTGTCCTTTTCTGGCCTGAGTCCCCTCGCCTGCTGCCCTGGGCACATAGTACTCTCCAGCAGCCTTTCTCAAATGTCAACGCAGACGCAGTGTCCTTAAATGTGGTTACAATATCCTTAAGTGCAGGGTCCCTGAACTTCTAACAAGGGGCTGTGATTCTGCGACCACACCTGTGAACTGCGAAGTTTGGGGTCCGTTATAGTGAAAAGACATCTACGTAGGGGGCAATATAACAGGTAAACCATATGAAGAGTCCGACTGGCTTGATCTGGTAAGTGTTGGACTGTAAACTTCAAAGCTAGAGGTTCAAATCCACCAACCTCTCCACTGGAGGAAGATGAGGTTCTCTGGCCCCATAAGGAGTTACAGTCTTAGACACTTTCTATATACACTTTGAGCTCGAGTGCATTATGCTCACTGGACGACACTCAACGGCTAATAGCAAGACCGGCAGTTTGAAGTCGCCCTCCGCTCTGAGGCAGAAAGATGCAGCTCTCTGCTCTGGGAACGATATACAGCCTCAGAAACCCAAAAGGGCAGTTCTACCCTGTCCTATAGGTTCTCTGGAAGTTGGCAGTGTGGGTGTGAGAGAGATGAGTTGGAATAAGGAGTCCTGAGGGTGTACTGGGTTACACGTTGGGCTGCTTACCACAAGGTCAGCAGTTCGAATCCATCAGCTGCTCAGTGGGAGAAAGACGAGGCTGACTGCTCCTGGAAAGATGTACTGCCTCAGAAACCAAAAGGGGCAGGGCCTACCCTGTCTTAGAGGGTTGCTACAAGTTTAAAATTGCCTCCGTGGCAGGGAGGGGAATTTGAATTTATTTATTTCCTTTTGGGCAAGTTAGATGTGGTTGGGACAGCAGGTTTCTGGATAACCTGTGGACAATAGTGACTCAGCATTGACGCTCAGTCTGCTAATGCAGTGATGGCCGGGCTCCTCCTTCCTCCTTGCCCATCATTGCTGAGCATTCGACAATGACTCTGGAGACAATAAAACATTTAAATGGTCTATATATGCACACACACTTTTTTAAGTATCTGTAAACTACATTTGGACGTTTACTTTCTGCCTGGCTTCATCTTTATTTAAACAGCAAATAAACTTCAAAGGCCTAGACTTGAAAGATGACAGATTGGTGACGTTAGCAATCCCCTAATCTGCTCACTTTAATGTGCAAATTAACCTAAAACTGTAATTACCTTAACAAGCAGTCACCACCACCAGTTTTGGGTTTGATTTGGGTTTTTCTAGGGTTTCTTTCTCTTAAAGGAAAGGGAAGAAGCTAGCCCTGTGGAAATACGATAAAAGGCACACTAAATCCAGGCTGCGAGAAAAGCAAGAAGGCTTAGCAGGGAACCTCTTGCAAGTGGGGGTCGGCACCACAGGAAGTTGAGCCAGCAGGAGTGCTGGCTTCCCTGTAGCAGAGGTGGGCAGGGCTGCGCTCCAACCTCAAGGCCACCTGGGAAGAAATCAAGGCAGCTGCTCTGTGTATCCGCCTGGAAGGTGGAAAGCCCTCCGAGGAACCCCGCTTCCACAGGATAATGTGGAAACATCATTAGGAAACCAGGGGACACACATTTTCGAGAGAACACCCCCACATAGCAGACTCCTTCCCTTAGGGGATCCACGGGAGCGGCCCCAGTAGGTGGGTGGCACTTTATACCCACATTGATGCCCACAGCTGGGACTTCACGATTCCAAGCCAAGCACTTTCTTGGCCTGCGGCAACTTTGTTTTACATACTTTGGACATGTTGGCGGGACCAGTCCCTGGAGAAGGAAGGCCCTGGTGGTTAGCGAGGTAAAGGGGCCAGGAGCCCCAGAGGCAGACCCTTGGAGAGACAGTGACTGCCACCCTGGGCTCAGGCATAGGGGCAGTGGGGAGACCGGCGCAGGGCCGGACAGTGCTTCATTCTATTGTTCACAAGGTTGCTATGGGTTAGAACCCACCTGAGGGCACTTAAACGTCGGCATCTTTGACAGGGAGTAAATCACAAATAAAGAGGGAGCCCCGTGCCCTGTGGCTGTTAGCTGGACATGCCCACTGACAGTGGGATAGCACTGCCCGGAGTTTTCTGCCTTGTCAACACGCTTCCTTCCCAGATGGTGCCTGGTTATCAGACAGAAGAGTGTAGGTCTTTCAAAAACAAAGTCCTCTCTGCCATCAGGTGATGCTGACCTGGAGTGACCTACAGGACAGGGCAGAACTGCCCCTGTGAGTTTCCGAGGCTGTAGCTCTTTATAGGAGTAGAAATCCCCATCTTTCTGCCTCGGAGATGCTGGTGATTTTGAACGACCGACCTTGCATTTAGCAGCCTAAGGCATAACCACGGCACTACCAGGGCTCCTAAAGGTTTGTCTTCAAACAAGCAGTCATGTAAATGAGGTGTCCAGACGTCAGAAGTACACTAGTCTGTGTGACCCAAGGCCTGTATATCCGAAAATCCTGATTTAGAGAATTAGAGAAGGCTATGGAGGGCAGTGAATGCGCAACACCCATTTGCAGGGTCTCCGCTAGTTTAAGCCTTCAGTGAGTCTTGACTTCTAGTATGGGGATGGAAATGGCCTTGTTATCAGACAGAGTGCTTTGTAGGGTAGATTACTACAGGGGTAGTTAGGTCAAAAGACAGACTCATGTGTTTTAAACAGATAAGTTGGTAGATATGAGTTTTAGATATGAGCACTAGTTTTATTAACAATCCAATACTGAAATCACTTAAGCCAGGGCTCCCAGATGGATGTGTTAACGGGTAGTCCGGTAGTCCGTTAGTTGTAACAAAGGTTCCACACTTGTGTGTGTGAGGACAGCCAGCGTCCTGAAGGCACGATGGTTCAAGACTAAGCGACCAATCACAGGTCAGTGGTTCTAAACCCTGAGCCGCAGTCACCCTGAAGGACACAGCACAACTGCTCCTTGGGATTCCCCAGATTAGGGGAGCCAACAC
>PVJH01019505.1:0-16607 GCA_004026705.1 Nesogale talazaci
CCATCTGGCTGATCATAAAGGCACAAAGTAGGAAAGTCCACACTGGGATGGCGTTGCTTGGTAGCACGGAAGGCTACGGGGCCCGCAGCTGCCCAAGGCTGGTGTAGACGTCCTCTGCTCCGCTCAACTCCTCAAAGATGGGGATCAGATTCAGCAACTCAGTGTCTGCCATGTCATCAAACCAGGACTGCACAGGCACCTCGGGCAGGAAGAAGACAAGTCAGTCCTGGTGAGCAGGTTCCCCCTCCCCCACCTGGCCCCTGAGACCCTGTAAGCCGAGGGGTGCGCTTCAGGCTCAGAGCTGCCACCCCTCCCCCTGGACAGGGGCCCCACCACTCACTGCGTTCTCTGGGTGGAAGATGTAGGAAGCTGGCGAGTTGTCCAGGATGAGGGTCTTCCTCAGGTCCCTGCCCAGGCGGCTGAGATCCTTGACATAGCAGCCCTGGTGGAACACACAGGACTCCCGGAACAGGCGGGCCCGGAACACCCCACAGCGGTCCAGCAGGTCCGTGACGGGGTCGGCATACTGGTAGAGAGGGAGAAGTCTTGTTTGGATGCACTGTGCAGGCAGCCAGGCGCTTCGGAACCCAGCGTCGGTCCCCGGCTCCTCTCCCCTCCTGCCCCCGGTACCTTGGCGAGGCTGGCAGTGAAGAGGACACATTCAAAGAGCTCCCCCATTCGCCTCAGGAACTCATCCACATAAGGCCTCTTGAGCACGTACACCTGCGGACAGGCAAGCAGAGCGGCTTGTGGGTGGTGTTACCCTCCATCACAAGCCACACAACCAGCAGCAAGACAAGGTTCAGACCGCTCTGCCCCGACTCGACACTCCAGCCGCACAGCCTCCCTGGGCACGAGCCTCTGCCGCCCCCACAGCAACTGTTCAAAACTTGCCCTCTTCAGCTACCCCTATCCTCACGGTCATCTCACCCTGGCCCTTCGTGTTAACCAGGCCCTCCCAGTGTAGATTTGCCTGTTTGAAATTCTGCCACCGTCCCTCCCCCAACCCCATGCGTTTTGTGCAAGGACAAACAATCTGTCTTGAAAGAAGTACAGCCAGAATGCTGGCAGGCCCTGGAGAAGGCCGAGTAGGAAAGCGGAAGGCCCTCAACACCTCGACAAGACAGAGCGACACAGGGGTTACCACCACAGGGGCCCTCTCTGCTCACTTCTGTGTCTCGTAACCCCGACCTTGGAACACGCTGCTGTCCCAGGAGCCGTCGCGGTTTCCGGTGGTGGATCATCAGCTGCCTCCAGAAACAAGTAATCAAGAACAGGCCTCCCCGATGGAAACAGCCTATCCTGGATTACTTGAATCCAGCCGCAGCCACCGTGCGAGCGAGCGAGCTTCCCGGCCTGGGCTTTACAGGCCTTCTGTCCAGGTCACCGTGGGCGTAATGCAAACACCTCCTGAAACCCAGTGGCACCTCCCCACCCCAGTGATCTGAGGTTGGACACACACAGTTTCTTGCTCCCATGCCCCCCATCCCATGCCTGTCCCTGCCCACCGCCTGGGCACCTCATGCCCACTCACCATGCTCATGCAGTTTGGTCTTAAACCCCATCCTGGCCCCACCCTCTGGCCTCCCGTTCACTCTCCCTAATGCAGAAAAGCCCTGCCTGATGTTTCCTGTCTGGTGAGGACTTCATCTGGGATGGAGCTGGGCCACCCACTCACCCGCTGTCCCCTGGGGGCTCCTGTAGGACTCCCTCCTGCACACTCACAGCTTTGTCCCCGTAGCCCGCCAGCGCCTCAGTCTTCCTGGTGAGTCACGTGCTGGGCCCGCCCCCACAGCAACTGTTCAAAACTTGCCCTCTGCAGCTGCCCCTTCCTCACGGTCATCTCACCCTGCCCCTTCCTGTTAACCAGGCCCTCCCAGTGCAGATGTGCCTGTTTGAAAATCTGCCACCGTCCCTCCCCCGACCCCATGGGTTCTGTGCAAGGACAAACAATCCGTCTTGTTTGAGAAGGCCATCAAGAGTGGCCAAGTAGGAAAGAGGAAGGCCCTCAACACCCCGACAAGACAGAGCAACGCAGGGGCTACCACCACGAGTTCAGACACAGCCGGCACAGGTCTGCACAGGGTTTGGTTCAGTTGTGCATGCACAGGGGTGGGGTGGGGTCCCAGAGAGAAGTTCAATTGATGCCACCGAGCAACATGCCTGCAAATAGACTGCACAGGGATGATGAGGAGGGCCTGTGCAGTTCAAGGCTAAGCATCTCATTGGGCACCAGGGAGGACAACCACCCTGGGAAGCACATTGAGAGAGTAACTCTACTACTAGGGGCACAAAACAAGCATCCAGACTGCCAGGACGTCCGTTTCCCCGGGTCTCTGGCTCTCAGGGAGAAGCAAGTCTTCTGGGAGACAGTCTTTCACGATCAGGGCTCAAGGACACCTAGCCCGGGATGAGGCGGCCGCCAGAGCAGTGGAACCTGATCTTGCGCAGACCCTGTCCTCCGACAGGCATGTGCCCAGCCCGTACTTAAGAGTCCTGAGCAGGAGGAGGGAGGCTGGGAGATGGTTGGTCCAGAGAGAAGGAATTGGTTACCTAGATTGGGGGGGGGGGGGGGGAAGCCAGGAGAGGGTATTTCATTAGAGGAACGACCTGCACTGGCTTTCGGCCTGTGACAAGGACAGAGGCCAACTGGGCAGCATTGGAGACTGTGATAAATGATAGGGCTGCCTGCAAAGTGACCACAAAGGGCGGAGCCCCGGGGGCGTCGTGGTTGTGCGCGGGACTGCGGCCCGCTGGGATGGAGGTTCGATTCCAGCTCCACGGAGCAAAGGCTGGGCCTCCTACTCCCACCACCTGAGGGCAGTGATGCCTAAAATAAAAAAAATAAAAAAAAAAAGAAAAGAAAAGTACTATTGTTGGGCTGAGCCCCGGTGGCGTCGTGGTTGTGCGTGGGACTGCGGCCCGCTGGGACGGAGGTTCGATTCCAGCTCCACGGAGCAAAGGCTGGGCCTCCTACTCCCACCACCTGAGGGCAGTGATGCCCCCCAAAAAAACAAAACAAACAAACAAAGGTGACCAAAAATGATAGCTGGGTCCATTGTGTAAGGAACCCTACTGGGGTTGGGTTGCTAATTGCAAAATCAGCACTTCAAAACCCCCAGTTTCTCCACAGCAAAAACACAAGGCTTTATACTCCAGTAAGGACTTACAGTGTTGGAAACCCAGAGAGGAAGTTTGACTCTCACCTGCAGGCTTGCTATGGGTCAGAACAGACTCAATGGCAGAGATTTTTTGGTTGCGATGATTATTATTAAATTATGTCACTGGTTCTTGCAGATGGGGTGCTATAAGCAGGCAGGGGGAGTGACAATTAGAGGGAATACGGAGATGAAAACTGAGACTCAGGGGCACAGCACATTAAATACTGGGCTGCTAACCATAGGCCTATTGCTCAAACCTACCAGCCACTCCCCAGGAGAGAGAGGAGGATGCTCCCTTAAAGACTGAAAGCTTCAGAGACCCTAAGCAGTGGCTCTGCTCTGCCCCACAGAATTGGAACTGACTAGGAGCTGAAGCTGGGTGGCGGCGGTGGCTCTTCTCTGAAGCTGAGGAGGCTTGAGTGAAAAAGCACGGGTCAAAGGAGAGGGGCTGAGGAGGCCGCAGCTCACCTGGTGCGTGGTTCCCTCGATCTCGACAGGCACTATGAAGTCAGCGTTGTTGATTGGCTGGAGGCAGAAGTTACTGAGTGAGCACCACAGCTCCCCAGCCCCGGAGGTCCTGCCCTAAGACTGTGTGTCAGGCTCCTCCCACCATCTCCATAGCTGGCACTGTCCCTCCACCCCACCCCCAATTCTATTGCAAGAGATTGGGGGTCTCTTCTTTTTTTTGTTTGTTTTTTGTGGCATCACTGCCCTGGTGGGAGTAGCAAGCCCAGCCTTGCTGCTGGATTTGAACTGTCAACCCTGTAGGCTGCAGTCCCGCAAACTACCACTAAGCTACCAGGGCTCAGCCAGGGGGGTGGGGGTGGGGGTGGGGGGGTCGTCTCTTCTTGAACTAACAAATAGCCTGCTTTTGAAACCTCATGGCCAAGTTCAAGGCTGCTTCAATGCTTCCCTGAGGTTCCCCTGTCTGGAGCCCCTCGCATGCCTACATTCTTCAGTTTGCTCTCCAGAGAGAAGCATGTGACACTAGGGTGGCCCAAATGCCAGAGCTACCTACCTACCCCCAGGCCATCCTCTAGCATCAACTTCAGGTCCCCTCCAAGCCCTGACAGGTGGGCTCACAAAGATACAGGGGCTCTCCTTAAAGGGGGTCACCTTAAAAGAGCTGTGCACCAGGGTTTCATCCAGGTCAATGACCACACATATCCTTCCTTGATCTTCTTCTGTCACCTCTGGGAGCAGGCAGGTCCCTGGGATCTGAGAGCAGAGCCAAGTAGTTGAGATCTGCCCACCTCCCCATAGCAGTGCTCTGGGAAGAGCTGGGCATGCCATGGACACGTGAGACTGGCAATCCCGCTCTCCTGGGAATGGCACCCCTTGATAGTCAGGAGATAAGAGGGCAGAGAGTGGCTGCCTGGTTTCCGGCCTCCCACTGTCCTAGTGGGACAACGGAAGTGATCTGGGCCTGGAGTGATCACCAGGGCTGGGAGACAGGGTGTGTAGCCCCAGCAAATCGAACATGCTCTGCACATACTGGGCCCTCAGCAAATGCCGAGATCACTGGACCCAGATTGCCAAACACTCAGTCTGTCAGACTCACATACCTGATAGAACTGGTACTGGAGGCATTGGAGCAGATCCGACTGGAAGAAAGAAAGCAGTGGTCAGTGCCCAGCTGCCAGTCCCCTGGGCCCTGTCTCATCCCGGTTTCTATAGCTGGCCTGCAGGGCAACTTTCACCCCAACTGGAAGGAAACTTAGTCTAACATGATAATAATGACTTTCCCCAGGAACTGGGCAGAAAAGGGGCAGGGCCACTTTCCCCTAGGAGAGGAGATTGTTCTGGTCCCTATCTGGAATAGAGTCACCAGATGCTCAGAGGAAACATACTAAATTCCCGGTGATTTAAACTCTGCTCAGTCCTTGAACCCAGGTTCTCTTTGAGAACCTGTGTTACCTATCCACCCTCCCCAACCCAAGGAGACAGTGCAGGAACACTGAGCCCCACAACACACAAACCACCATGAACATCCAGGTGGGGTACCCCAATTTGATGGTAGGGAGAGTGCAGAAAAATATCTCAGAAGGTTTACCTCTTCCCCTGCTAATAATCAAAATGTTATGACTGAAACAAGCATTAAGTTGTAAAGAGTAAGCATTGAGTATTCTTTTTTTCTTTTTGGCATCACTGCCCTCAGGTGGTGGGAGTAGGATGCTCAGCCTTTGCTCCATGGAGCTGGAATCGAACCTCCATCCCAGTGGGCCGCAGTGCCGCGCACAACCACTATGCCACCGGGGCTTTGAGTATTCTTGATGACAATCTTGAAGAGGAAACCCTCTCTTGATGTTGGCACGTCTGAAGTGTACTTCCTTCATGTGTGTTGTCGCAGGCTCCCCCCAAAGTCAGCTGCCCCGAACCGATGCCGACCATGAGTAGAGCTGTGTTTCCTTGGGGTTTGCGAGACTGTACCCCTTTGAGGTGGGGCGGGTCTCCTGGGGCCTGCATGCGTTCAAATCTCCCACCAGCTGGGAGCCAAGCGCTCCACCACTAGGCACATTGTTACTATGTTATTCCAGCCTGCTTTCTGACAATGTCACAACTTGCTATTTTCCCATGTTGTTGGAAAATTCGCAAATTTATAAAAAAGGAATCGCTTAGTAACACTGACATTGCGTTGTTAAGTGATTCGGGTGTGGGGTGGTGCCACACCCCCATACTGAGTTTTCATTGACGTGTGTCTGTCTTTAGAAGGGTGGGTCAGTGGGTCAGGCCTTGGTGTTTGGGGAAGGGGAGACACTGCCACACACCTTTTGGTCTTCAAATGCTGAGCTGTCTTCTGGCTCTGTGTTGACTCAAACACAACTCAAAACTTGCCTCTCACAGGGGAGAGGAGGCTGGTGGAAGGGTGAGCAGAATGTGGGAGAACAGGAGTTGTTGTTTAATTCCTGGGCTCCCTGAAAGGCGGGTCACCTAGAAGGCAGCCTTGTGCACAGGAAACGGCAGCACTGAACACCAATGGCGTTTATAGTCCTTTCTAGTCCAGACGGGACTTTGAATCTTGACATCGGCAAGTATTAGCCTGCAGGACTCTACTCAAACCCTCTGTGTCCAAGTCTCTGTGTCTGTGAAGTGGGAATCTGGGACTCCCCTTGCACGTCACTGTGTGGATCATACAGAATGACACACGCAACACACCCGGCACAGTTCCTAGGATGTAGGAGGATCTGGACCACAGATAGGAGCCCTTGGAAATCACAGGGACATCTGAATGTAGAAGCTCAAGTGGGCCCCATTGGGAATGGCAGGGGCCAAAGCAAAAGGCAGAGCCTCTTTGAGCCTGAGATCTCTGGGACCTCTGCGGGGGCCCCGCCGGCATGCTGACCGCGGGGGTACCTTAGCAATGGTGTTGGTTTCCTCCTTGTACGCGGCAAGCTCAGTACAAGAGCTTGACTGGCCAACATGCTGGGCACGAAAACAGCAGAAGAGGGCCTTGAAGATGTTACGCCCACGAGGCTTCTTGGGAGAGGACTTGGAGACCAGGCCTAGAGCAGAGCGAGAGACAGAGGCATTACCTACAGGAACTTTGGGCCTGTTTTCCCTTTAACTTCTGAGCTTTCCCAAGTCTCGCAGTATGTGCTTTTGTTTATTTACTTATTTTTTTGTGGGCATCACTGCCCTCTGGTGGGAGTGGGAGGCCCAGCCTTGCTCCCAGAGAGCTGCTGCTGGATTTGAACCGCCAAGCCAACGGGCCGCAGTCTCGCACTCAACCACTATGCCACCGGGGCTGAGTCCTTTACTTTTTCTGTCGTGCTCCAGGCCCCTTTCTTTCATTCTTCCTCCCTCAAGGACGCCAGGCCTGATTGGTAAGCGGCAGGTGGGCCACTCCCTGGGGATACCCACATCGGTCTCTGGTTCTCGGTTGGATCAGTCCGCTCTCTGCAGCCCTGGTCTGATCGTCTGGAGACATCACAGCAATTTAGCAAACGGCTGAATACGATGGGCCTAGGAAAGGGCAAGCTGCCACAAATGTGAGTGGCCAGCCCCAAATGGGGTTCCGAGTAGCCTTCTGGACAATTGTAAGCAGAGTGGAAGACTGTCATGGGAAACACTGGCAGCAGGTGGCGCTGTACAACCACACGCAGGATGGTCCTTGGCCACAGGCCCAGAGTCCCAGGCCTGGGCAGGATGTGGGTGTGTGGAATTAAGCTTCCATTGTGAAGTCTGCTGAACGACTACTCTCCAGGTAGATGACCAGAAATGGCGCGGGGGTGGGGGAGAGGTGTAGAAAAACAACGTGCCGTTTAGGACAACTTCTGTGTTCCTTGGGGCGGGGGTGAAGGAAAGTGGGTGACAACGTGGTGGGGACCACCCAGGAGGAACCCCACGCAGCTGGCCCATCACGAGAGCTCAGAGCACTGTGGCCCTTTCAGAAGGGGTGACGGGGGTCATTTCTGCCCCGTTACTGTGCTGCCCTGCCTCTGGAGAGGAGAAAGAGAAAACGAATTTCTGTTCTCCTGACCAAGGGTGGGGGAATGGCTCCCAAGCAGCAGGCTGTCAAGTAAGTGGCAGCAGCTCTGCCCCGAGGCCAACACGACTCACAGCTGACTCAAGAGAAGGCCGAGAACTTCCGGCAGGTGCAGGCAGAGGTCTTCCAGACCACAGTCGCTTGCTTACTGGGCAGATTGGCCAGTCCTGAGAGCTCTCTCCACCCACCTGGGACGTAGGTGTGGCCACCAGACACTGCACAGAAAAGTATTGTCTACCCTCTTACCCCCTCCCCACCCCTCGCCCTGCTTCTCCGCCACATCAATTAAGTCTTCAAAAACCTTAGATGTCTAATGTCCTGCTCTTGATCCAGATGGAAAACCCAAGATTTCCAGAGACTGGGGATTCTGTCACCAAGGGGGAAGGCCTATGTGTTAAGGAGACAGTTCAGTCTCCCACTTAGAGACCTGCAGAGGGCAGGAGGCGAGACTCCGGGGATCGCCCCCTGCTTGCACAGGGCCGCAGCTAACTCAAAGCTCCCAGGCCAAAGCTCCACCTCTGCTCTACGGTTTCTTCATGCACAACCACGATCGGAGGCTTACCGGGAGCACAGAGTCTTTCTTAAAAGGCCACACAGCCCGGATTTTTCTTGGCGTGAGGCTATCAAGAAGGCACTGAACATCTTAGTGACAGACGCTGTGAAGGCTGAATAATCCCAAGAGGCAGGTGTGGGGGGCAGGGGTGAACGGGCCACGCAGAAGCTTCTGGGCCCGAGCTTGCTTCCACCACAGGAGGCCTCAGCCCCAGGAGCTTGGGGGTTGGGGGTGTTCCTCTGTCAGTTTGGACTCTGCAGGAGATGAGGGCTTTCTAAAAAACACAACGTGACCAGCAGCCCCTGGGCCGCCTCGATCACAAATGCCTGACCTCAGGGGGCACAAAAGGGTTTGGTATTTGGAACAGAGCTGCAGGGTTATTGCCCCCCTGGGGAGGGTTACCCAGATGGAAAACAGCAAGGTCAGTACCCCAGATGTCCCTCACTTCCCCCAGCCCTTTCCTGAGCGGCTCGTTCCCCTCGCCGCGTAGCCATGCTTCTGAGCAGGCCTCAGGCAGGCCCCAGCCTGGCTTGTTCAGCCTTGGGCCCGCTGCGCACTGAGTGAGTGAGTGAGTGAGAGGCTCTGAGGCCACCGGGGCGCTTGGCTCTACAGAGGCAGCAGGCTAGGGAGAGCCGCCCCGGTCTGCAGCAGCTTGTGAGAGGCAAGTGGGGCCCTGAAAGAGGGCTGAGCACCGAAGGCATGCTGCTGGTCTTTCCGGGCTGAGTGCCGATGAAGGTCCAGCCTGCCCTCGACACTGCATCACCACCTCACTGAGCCTTGACTGTACTTCCAGATGGGAAACAGAAGCACAGAGAGGTTAAGCAATGTGCTCAAGGCCACACAGCTAGTGTGACAGGAGGGCCGGCATGAAAGCAGAGCTGTGGTCCACCACCGCCCTCCACTGAAGGCTGCCTGCGCAGGGGGAGGCAGCATTTACAAGCTCAACAGCTGGACTACCTCCCCCATCTCTTTCAGGTGTCTCTTCTCTTTTGCATTACTCCTAAAATGGACTGGGGTAAAGAAACGGTGTGGGGTACAGTCCCCTATTTCTGTTGTCACCTGAGGCAGGCCACTAAAGGTGAAAGTGTGAGGACTCCGCTCCGCCCCAGCCCCAGCCCCAGCTGCCTGCACCTGCTGGGCCAGCAGACACCTCTGGAGAGCAAGCAAACAATAGGGCAGGGGGAAGGGCTGGCGCCAGGAGCTTTGGTCCAAGACCGGCTTTGTTCTGGTGGTTTAAGGGTGAGGGGGAGCCACACAGCAGAGTCTTTCAAAGGGCTTCTTTCAAGGGGCACTTAGCATTGTGTCCTGACCACCAGGTGCAGTGCCCCTCCTTCCAAGGGATGGGGAGGGATCCCGCCGGAGCCCACCCAAGAGAGGTCCATGGGGCACAAGGCCTTGCCGGCATTACAGGTGCCTGGAGGTTTCATGGTGGATTCCCCGTGAGGGGACAGAATTCCAATGGGTGTCATCACTTCCTGCCCGGGTACCCGATGTCCAGCTACTCTCCCTGATGCTGCAGGCCTAGTTATTGATAGAGAAAAAAAGGGGCAGTCACATCCTCTTGAGCCTCAGTTTCCTCACGCTCCATCAGCTGGAATCACAACAACCCTCACTCAGGATGGAAGCAAGACACCAAACTACCAATCACGAGGGACTGTGAGACCAATGCTGAACGCTGGGCCAGATGAGGGGAGCGGGGACCACCTCCTTCTGGAGGGCCAGACACAGACCCTCTCCCCGAGTCTGCCATCTGGTTGATGCTCAAAGGGCAGATGAGGGGACGAGTGTCCTAGAACTCTGATTGAAATCCCCAAGGCCTCCAACACCACTGCTTCTGAGTCCCCCTAGAGATGGGTTTGTGTTCCCAGCTTGCCAGCGGGCGTTTTGGATGGAAAAGCAGAGTCAGTTGGCCTGGCCATCCTCTACGGTGGGGCAAGCCTGCTGATGCCGCCCTCCCCGTGTCCACCTGCTGCCTCCACAAAGGCCCCAGGACACCACTGCCCCTGCCTCAAAAGCACGCGGCTTGTGCGCATGTCTGCACAGATGCAGCCTGGCTTTGTCAGGACAACACTATTTTTAACCTCTTCCTGAAGGTCAGCCCCAGGCAACGCCGCTACCAATAAAGCCACTGCTTCGTGTCCCAGCAAAGGTCTCCTCACATCTGCCTGGGAGTCGGGAAGGCACAGGCGGGCTCTGGGGGGTCGCACCCCCCCTTCAGTAGAGGCCTGCTGGGTTCAGCCCTGGGAGGTGCCGCCCCTCCCCCACGGCTAGGCTTTCATCAGGAGATCACTATAAAATGGCCTCTCCAAGGGGCCTCCCTCCTCAGCTCTGGGAGGAAGGAGAGTATTCGGGCCATTTCCGGCCTGTCGGGCGGGCTGCCAGGGCCCCGAGGCCACGGTGCATCTGATGGGGCGCTGGGGGAGAGGAGGAGTCCTTGGGGCCGCAGCAGGGGGCCTCCGTGCCTTGGCCACGGATGAGTCCTCTGGTGCCAGGTGGACGGATGGAAGCAGGGCCAGGCCAGCAGGGGAGTCGGCAGGGGAGCACAGGAGAGGAAGGGCCCAGCCGGCCCTTACAGAGAGGAAAGGGAAAGCAGAGCGAGTGACAGTTTCCACGATGGCCACCTGCCGACCCCGCCCACTCTTCCCAGGTGACAAGGGAAGTGGAGCAGCACTGCTCCCCCCTTCCAAAGAGCAGCTGTGATTCTGCTGGCAGGGGCTTTTCAAGGACAGCTCCCCCACCCTGCTGTGTGGCTCATGCTGGGAGGGAGTCAGGGGGGGCGTGGCTGCCTCAGTGACCCTGGGCCCCACCCTCCTCTAGAGCTGCTCTCAATGGACTGCCTGGGGGCTGGGGAGGCCGCCTCTTCTCTGCCCAGGACCTGTTTTAAGAGGAGAGTCCCAGCAACTTCGGCTAAGTGGTCCACATTCTCTCCCTCCCTTCATTTCAGCATATCCCCCCAGAGCAATTCCTATCCCACATCCCCGGGCAGCACTGTCGTAGGCAGGGCGGGGGTGAGGCTGGTCTGGCTAAGGCGCCAGTTTTTCAAGGACACAGCGGCAGCCCATTGGACACCCCGAGCATGTCGGGGGCAGCAGGACAAGAATCAAGATGGCCCAGGAATGCCCAAAGGGCGGGATTCTCTCCTGCCCTGTGGGGCGCCACTCCCCCCCACCCCCACTCCAGCAGCCCCGGCCTGCCTGGAGGGCACATGCATGAAGGAGCCCAGGACACGGCTCAGCCTAGAGCCTCAATTGCCTCTGCTCAGACCAGGAAGCAACACCTGACCGGGCTGGGACCTTCAGCAAGGTGTGCGGCCTGGGGCCTTAGTTCCCTCACCTATAAACCTGAGCCCCACCTTGGTCCGAATCCTACCGGTGATGATGCCAGGAGATCAGGGTGTGGCCCCGCTGGCCACGTGCTGGAGAGGGAGTATAAAGCCCTCCCACACCGACCCAGCCTCCATCTCCGATGGTCACACCAAAGGGGACTGACTCCAGGGATTACTTCCAACTGATTCTGGACTCATTCTGAGGTCACAGAACTGGATGGGCCCAGCCTGGGCCACGCCTTTTCCAGACCCCACAAACCAATCACAGACGCAGACACGTGACTCTGCAGTGGTCCTCAACCGTCCTCATGCCGAGACCCTTTCATCCCGTTCCTCGTGTGGTGACGATCCCCCAACCATACAAGGACCTTCCTTGCTACTTCATCACTGTCATTTTGCAAGGGGGTCGAGACCACAGGTGGAGAACCGCTGCTCTTTGGGCAGGCACGTGTTCCTTGTGCTATCGTCCAGGCTGGACCTCTAGCTCCACAGTGGCAGGCAGCCCCCCACGGAGCAGCTGGAGTGGGCGCTGAACTCCCTCCACCCGCCCTGAGCTGCAGGTCAGGAGACCTGCCCAGCCTCTCAGCAGCTCTGCCTAGGGCACAGCCTCCTGGGCTGGTCCCCTCCCCTCACCCCTCGTGACCTCAGACCACCTGGTGGCCGACTCACAGGCACTTTACCAAGGGATGCAAATGTGAGGCCTCCTGGCCCTTCCAGGCCCCCTTGGGCCAGTGCCCCTGGTCTCCTGTCATGTGGGCAGTGGCCCTCGCAGGAGGGTGTCCTGAGGATCCTGCGGGCAACTAGAGGTTAGAATGTGCTAGGAGAGCATTTGCGGGCCATGTAAACTCCATAAATCTCATCTCTAATCACTATCAGGGAAGCGAGTAGCACACCAGAACACCAATATGAAAGGTAGGCAAGAGCTACTTGTGCTTACTCACTAATCTGTAGTGAACCGTTTCACATGAGCTTTATCATGTCTTGAGAAAAAGCATGGGAAACGCTTCCCTACAGATTAGTAAGTAAGCACAAGTTTGCCTGTGCTTACCATGTCTCCACACACAGCCGGAAGATGTTAGGACGTCCCTCGAGGAGCCCACAGATCTTTCACAAACAGCAGAATGGGCCTCCTCGGTGGAGCAGGCAGCTGTGCCCACTGCTGCGCTGCCCTGGCTCTCCTCCAGGGACACCTGTCAGAGTGAAGGGGGCAGCTGAGCACAGCCCGGCCTGGCCCACCTGCCCAGGCTCTGACTCTGGGGGGCCAGCTGTGTCTGTATTTTGGCAAGTGTCACGGGCAATTCTGATGTGTGTCCCTGGCTGAGAGCCGCTGACCCGAGGTGGCCATCGGTCTCTGGTGAGCCTGTCTAGGCCCGGAGGCAGTTTTAGTCTGAGTTCTTTGGACCGGCTCCCCATCACCACTGACTGACTCCGTGCCTCTGCAGACCCGGGAGGACTTCTCTCTGGGCTCTTGTGTCCCCCCTTAGTCCTAGCCTACCAACCCGTCCAAAGTCCTGGGCCTGCAGGCCCCCTGGGGGTGGGCAGAGGGGCTCAAGAGCTGGGGTGCACTATCCCAGGAAGTCGCTTCTGCAGGCCTGCATGGAGGGTGTGAGCCTTCCCACGATCCTGGCTTGAGTCTCACTGCAGTTGAGGCCACATTCACTCCCTGGAAACTGTGCAGACGGGAAAGAGCAGCTGGAACAGAACGCAGATGGGGTCAACAGGTCAGGAGAAAGGAAGGTACAAGGTGAAATGGGAGTCTGAGCAGAGCCTGGTTGGTGGGGGACAGGGTTCAAGGGTCTGGGAACACCTGGGACAGGAAGGATTCAAGGTCAGCCCATTGAACAATGGCCAGCAGAATTGGGCACCCAGAAGTCCTGTCCATCCTGTGAGCACTGCTCCTGTGGCATGCGGTCAGACCGAAGGGGCACCTGGCCTGCCGAGGAAGCCTGGGGCCAGTGGGCCTCGGGTCAGAGAGGCCTCCAGGTCAAACCAAGATCGCTTCCACATTGATCGCTGGTTGCTTCATAAGCAGGGCTTCAAAGGGTTCAACCTGGGCAGCCCTCTGCTCAGATGTGCTTTTCCAGCCCTTATACTGAACCTGCCTACATCCTAACAAACTCCCAGGTGAGGTGAGACTTGGTAAAATGTGAATTATGATACAGTTGAGGCCCTGTTCCTAAGAGATGTGTGTTAATGTGTTCATCTGCATCCCAGCTAGGGGCTAACCACCCCTTTCTGGGGAATCAGGTCAAGGGCACACCCAAACCCACATCCCCAAGACTACACGCTGGGCTTCCCAAGGCTGCCCAGCCTCACCGAGGCAGGACAAGAGCCGTCTTAATGCTGCTCTGGGGGTTTTCACAGCCTTGGAACCCCACAGCCAAGCTGCAACAAGAGCTTCAGAACCACCACAGCTCTGCAAAGCCTCAATCTTCCCCCGCCTCTCTTGGTGTCAGTCCCAAGTCACGGCGACCCATGCACAAGCTTGTGTGCAACAGAACTCGTTGCTGAAATTCTCTCAACCTCAAAGCTCACCGGGTTCATGTTACTAATTCTCGGAGCACATGCAGACACGAAGAGATGAGAAGCAGATGTCTTATACTCACCATCTCCATTTTGAGGGGTTTAGCAGCTGGGGTCAAAGAGCGTCAGACTTCCCACACAGAACAGCTGGAGTCATTGAGAAACTCCGTGGAGACTGTTCCTAGGTGGGGCTGAGGGTTCCCCTACCCTTGGGTACCCAGAAGCCAGGCAGATCAAAAACCCGAGGTAATGCTCCCTCAAGCCCCTGACATCTAGCTGACGCCGATGACAGAGGGTTCCAGAGGCTGTAAATCTTTACAGGAGCAGGCGGCCTCCTCTTTGTCCTGTGGAGCACCTGGTGGGTTTGAACCCCCATCCTTGGGGTTCCAATGCATACTTGACAAGACCACTCATGACTCCTCCATAGCATTTTTGAAACTGTAAAAGGTACTCTTTAAGGAGACAAAAGCTCTACTTCTCCTATGGAGAGGCTGTGGGTTGGAGCTGCTGCCTGTTGGTTAGTAATGCAGGAGTAATCCGGGTCCTATTCTTTATTAGCGCTAATAAAATCCTACCCCAGATCACACTGCTGCCAAAGATGAGTCTGTGCAGCAAGGAGGTTTGCTTCTGAAGGCCCATGCTCCCACTTCAATGTCCCCTCTGACTCAGTCCACCTGTTGTGCACCATGAAACTCTCATGAGCTCATGCTGTGAGCTGTGCCTGGGGCTGGGGGTCGGTGATGGTCCAAACTGTGTAAAATAGAAAGACACTAACCCTTAACATCACCTACTAAGCTCCAGAAGTACAGAAAGGTAAATATCGCTACAGATATCCTCCGAATTTCAACAGTATATGTACACAAATACATACATGTATATATATATATATATATTACAATTTGTATACGACTTAGTTTTACCACAGATCCACAGGAATACCTGCTTTCCTAACCTAAAGGAATTAAAAGAGGATTTTCCCGGTCATGAGCCACGGGGAGAGGGAAACTGGCATTCTTCATTGGTATGGAGAGGCAGTGTGAGAGGGGCTGTGGACAAGCCCCACCCGAGGACCTGCGCTGTGCATTACTTCTATTCTAAATGGGCTGGGCACTTACCCACAGGGGCCCTCGTGGTCCGCGGGGCTGCTGGCCACAGGTCAGCAGTTCAAAACCATCAGCCACTCACTCTTCAGGAGAAAGATGACACTTAAGAGCTCCGGTCCCAGGGCCCCCAGGGGGAGTTCTACCCTGTGCTATAGGGGCTCTCTGAGGTCAGCATCGAGCTGCTAACTGAAAAGGTGGTGGTTCTAACCACTTGCTGCTCGACCAACACGTGTCCCCACGGGGATCTGCAGTCTCAGCCACTCACCAGGGGCTGCGGTAGGTCTGAGAGAACTCAATGGTTTAGCTGTCACAGCATCCCTGCCTTTATTTTGTTCATTCTCTTTCAGCACCTGGATTACTCTGTCGGTTCTTCTTATTCCCAAGTCTGGGAATGTTCAGGAAATTTCCCCATATAGACGAACATTAATTGCCTCTTAGCTTTATACCATCTTATGAAAGACTTCACAGGAATACTCTGCATTTGGACAGACGAGAGCCTGTAACCTTGTTGACAGAGAAGCCCCTCAGAGCACTTCTGCGAGGTCACTCCTTGTGACCAGGGGAGGAAAAGCAGAGGCTTCGGCCCAGGGCTAAATCAATCCGTTATGCTCTGGGAACAGTTCTGTCATTCCCCCCCCCCCCCCCCCCGGGTTCCTTACTCTTTTGTCCCATACTTCAACCCAACCTAAGAGCCAAACTTCTGAAGCTGGGGTAATAGGTGGGACCCCAACTCCCCTAAAGTCTCGCAGGAAGAACTTACAACCTGGAGGCAGAGGAAGGAAAGAGAAGTATGCACGCATGCAAACATGTGTCCATTTGTGTCTTTCTTTCCACATTGAGCAATGCGCGCTGTGTTCCTTCATTCCCCGGCATGCCCACTGGGAACACCGATTCATTCTGGCTGCAGATGTGTCTTCTACTTCTAGGAGTTGCTGTTTTAACAGCACTTGTGGTTAAGAGGGATGTGGAAGGTCCCACTGGATGAAATGAGCACCCTTCCTTCCTCACCCCATTTCTCTCAGACCACTGTGGTTGACAAGGGAGGCAAAGGGACCCCCACTGCCTCTGCCAAACCCAGGCTTCTTCAAGGCAACTCTGAGTACTGCCGCGCAAGCTCAACTTGGCCAAACCAAGTGCACACCCCGCCCTGGGATGCTGCTGGGAGTGTACAAACTTGCTGCTGAGCTTCAAACACTCTTGGGTTCTTCGGGAGTGAGCGAGCACAAGCCTACATTGCCACACAGGTTCCTCCCACCCTCCCAAGCCGGGGAAAACTCCAAAAGAGGCACAAGGAGCAGGCCGAGGGTGAGGAACCAGAGGGGCAGAAGGAACCACCCAAGCCCCGCAGACAGGGCCAACGACCACCCCTAGACACCCTGAGATACGCACAGCAAGCACACACCCTGACAGACAGTCCCAGCAGGACTCCTTTCTCCGCTTTTCAAGTGAAGGGCTT